>CM069302.1:4501822-4721822 GCA_035609425.1 Epinephelus awoara
ATCATCAGCTTTCTCACTGCTATTATCACCTCTCTCAGTTCCCAGCATGCAGTTTGAGAAGAGCGCCTACACTGTGAAGGAGAAAGACAGCGTCCTTCACATCCCCATCATCCGTACGGGTGACCTGTCCTTCAAGTCATGGGTGCGGTGTTTCACTCGCACCATGTCAGCCATGGTGATGGACGACTTTGAGGAGAGGAGGAACGCTGACGAGTCTCGCATCACTTTCCTCAAAGGAGAGAAGGTCGAGTTTAGTCCAACATTTTTAACTAAAGAAGATTAAGTGTGATTTTATCTTTTTTTGTCAGTTAACCATCCTATTAAAATATTTTTTTGTGTTTTTGTTTTCCAGGTAAAAAACTGCACCGTTCACATTAATGACGACTCTGTTTTTGAGCCTGAGGAGGAGTTCCAGGTGCATCTTGGGACACCGCTGGGTGACCACTGGAGTGGTGCCATGGTGGGCGCCAGCGACATTGTCACCATCACCATCACCAATGATGAAGATGGTAAGCAGGCGCGTTTTACAAGTTTATAGATGTAGTCTCACTCATCACTGATCGCTGAACATCTGTGGCACCTCAGTTTTTGTTCCAGAGAGAACATTTAATTTGTCCTCTTCCACCAGCCAGCTCATGAAAGTCATAAATCATGGTTTGAGTGTATTTATCAAGAAGTTATAGTGTTGTTTGCATGTTCTTAAACTCTTGAAATGATATCAGATTTCCACAGTTTGTGTTCAGCTCACATATTAGTTCTGCTCCGATCAATACATCTTTCTACAAATGTATCAAGCAGGTATCGTTCTTGCAGGCTCCCCCCAACCACATTTACTTAAAAATACTATAAATTCAACTTTGAAATTTAGTTTGACATGTTATTTGTAATGTTTTTTTTCCATTTAAAATTATATTTTTTTTAATCCTTGTACATGTACACATTTATCTTTAACATTCGTTAGGTAGCAAAATTCCCCATGTTAACCCTTCAGTTTGACACATATTCAACATCTCTGTATACCTCCTATGGTTTTCTATATACAGCATCTTGTATACTGTAGGTACACCAAGCTGAAACAAATTCTGCTTAATCCAGTAGCCAGCCTCCCTAAAAGGCTGTTGCCATTGATAGAGATGGAGTGGAGATATTAGAAACAGCACTCAGCATAACACGATACAATTCAGCAACACCGTAAACTACGACCTCCAAAACTGATCACACAGCTCCGTCCTTGCAACAGTTTCAACAAAAACTAAACCTTCATGAAGAATGATTTATTGCAGGACATTTGTATTGGCTGCATTGGTTATATCTAGGTGTACCTAATAAACTGGCAACTGAGGGGCAAATTCATAAAAGGATCGTGCGGCCTATACAGAGAAAAAACCTGCACACATAAGGCAAAAAGAAAGAATTGTCAAAGCACTTGCAAAGATGAAATGAACCTCTAACTGCAGTGCCAGGCAAATAGTGTCTCAGTGCTCCTGTGCTATTTGCATGTATTTAAATACGATAATATGCATACGTTTGGAGCAAAGGTGGCGCCGCTCTACGAAAATGAGTCTCATTGCAAAAACAGTCCAATTCACAAATGAACGCTAATAGCCACACACAGCGTGTTCAGAGAGGTGGTGGTAACTGAATCGCACTGACAGACTGGGATATGAAATTAATACACATTTAAAATCCTTCTCTGAAGTTTCGAGGAATGCCTCTGGACCTGAAGCCCACGCTCTGAGAGTTTCTGTCTTTGTTCTGCCATTTATACTTTGCCAATAATAATTCCAATAACCAGCAAAAAGAGCAAATTGCACTCATCTGCAAAACTTGATGGGCATGTTTGTGCTGTAATATGCAATATGCAATATCATTTGTGAATTGGACCTTGAGATGAGGCTAATAGCAGTTGCAAGTGATGCACATTTCAGTGGCCAAAATCCATTCTTGTGCATATTGCTTAACATGCATGTCACACAGTCAGTGATATACAAGTAACCGCCACTGTGACCTTTCGTCCTCCTCTGCTGCTGCAGCTCCGACCATCGAGTTTGAGCAGGCGTCCTATCAGGTCAGAGAGCCTCCTGGTCCCGATGGCATCGAGGTGCTCAACATCAAGGTGATCCGTCGAGGGGATCTGGACCGAACCTCCAAGATCCGCTGCAGCACTCGGGACGGATCAGCCCAGTCTGGAGTCGACTACAATCCCAAGAGCCGAGTGCTTAAATTCACCCCTGGTCAGTGCTGAAAATTCATATGTGACCAGAAAGAGATTCTTTATTTTTTTAATTTGACTTGACCTCCTCTCTTTGCTCCCCTCTGTAGGGATGGACCACATCCTGTTCAAGGTGGAGATTCTGTCCAATGAAGACAGGGAGTGGCACGAGTCCTTCTCATTGGTCCTCGGCCCTGATGACCCTGTGGAGGCGGTGCTCGGGGAGATCACCATGGCAACGGTTACCATTCTGGACCAGGAGGCCTCAGGCAGCCTCATCCTCCCCGCCACGCCTATTGTAAGAAATGTTAAACATGGTATAGTGCCATAACTAATTCATCCAGTCGGCCTTATCTGATAATAAGAAACAAACACAGAGCAGCGTTAAGACGTACAGCAGGAGCAGTGGGACAAACTGCTACAGGATGTGTTCGAAGCAGCTCTGTTCAGGACTTGCTTACTGGTTTGCTTTCGACAGAGAAAGTTGGCTTGTATCTGAGAGCTCAGCATGTTTGTAGCACTTAGAGAGATTGACGCCAGAAACCAGAAACATCTCCACTCCTGGGAAAAGCTCTCCTCTCCTCTCCTACATATTCAGCAGCTCCAGCAGGAAACATGGGCAGCATTTCCCTTCAGGCGTTTGTTCACAGCATTTTACACTTCTTATGCAATTAACCAGAACCACTTCCATTGTGTACAGCTATGTTCACATGGCATATTATTATGGGGTGCGTGATTTTACCCCAAATGCCTTTTAGTGCCTCAGCAGGGGTCCCGTCTCCTGCAGTGTTTGTGTGTCTGTATCACGCTGAAATAAAGAAATCAACTTCATCAGTACCCATGCTGCTTCCTCCTCAGGTCGTCTCCCTCGCCGACTACGATCACGTCCAGGAGGTGACCAAAGAAGGCAGCAAGAAGACGCCCTCTCCAGGTTACCCACTGGTGTGCGTCACCCCCTGCGACCCTCACTACCCCAAGTATTCTGTGATGAAGGAGCGCTGTGAGGAGGCCGGCATCAACCAGACACAAGTTCACTTCTCCTGGGAGGTGGCGGCACCCACTGACACCAGCGGCGCCCGGTCCCCCTTCGAGACAGTCACAGACACAACCCCGTACACCAGCGTCAACCATATGGTGCGATCTGAAATAGAATAGTTTAGTGTTAGAGATGGTGTTATAACTTTTACCTAGTGACATGCATTAAACCATAAAATTTCAATGCACTGTCTCTCATGTCTCGTCCCCTCTGCTGTCTTTCAGGTCCTGGACAGTATTTATTTCAGCCGCCGCTTCCACGTTCGCTGCGTTGCTCAGGCCAGGGATAAGGCAGGTCACCTTGGAACACCGCTGAGGAGCAACATCGTCACCATCGGCACAGACGGCTCCATCTGCCACACGCCTGTTACCACGGGAACCGCCAGAGGCTTCCAGGCTCAGTCCTTCATCGCCACGCTCAAGTACCTGGATGTCAAGCATAAGGAGCACCCCAACCGGTGAGTAGGAACAGGTGGATGGTTGCCTTTGAAACCTGGGTAAAAGTCTCAACGTAAACTTAATGAATTGTTTGTTAATGTCTCTGTCTGTCCCTGTTTAGTATCCATATCTCAGTGCAGATCCCCCATCAGGACGGCATGTTGCCCCTGGTGTCCACCATGCCGCTGCACAACCTGCACTTCCTGCTGTCAGAGTCCATCTACAGGCAGCAGCACGTCTGCTCCAACCTTGTTACCCTCAAAGACCTGCAGGGTGTCTCCGGTCAGTCACACAGACACACACATGGACCTCCCGTGAATTCCCTTAACCTGAGCTACTTGCAAGCTGCTTTACCTTGTGCACTGTTTAAAATGGTGCTTAAACTTTTACCAGATCTTTGTTTAGTATAAAAGTATAATTATCTGCGACCATGACACAAAGATTCTTTACTAATACAAACGTTCTCCCACAGAGACAGGCTTCCTGGACGACATTTCTTATGACAGCATCTCTCTGGGACCTGGTTACGACCGCCCCTACCAGTTCAACCCCAACGTCCGGGAGGCCAAGAGCATCCAGCTGTACAAGCACCTCAACCTCAAGAGCTGCATCTGGACCTTTGACGCCTACTACGACATGACGGAGCTCATCGACGTCTGCGGGGGCTCCGTTACAGCTGATTTCCAGGTAAACAGTTCAGTAAAGGGCCAGTTCTTTGTGTGAGGACCAGAGACAAATTTTTTTGTGTTACTGCAAATTAAAAAATGTCTAAAATGGTTCATTAGAGCTTCTGAACTTTGTTACAGACACTTTGACCAAGTAGCTTTCCAGCCTGATCTGTCACCTAAAGATGTGTAGTTGGTATATTTCAGGCTACGACGATCTTGGTCGTCAGATGGAAATCTAAGTCTGAATTAACAAAATAATGTTGTTAAAACTCCACTTGAGGTCCACTTGAGGACCACAGTCCTCATAATCAGACATTTGGTCACTTTCCATTATTCTTGTCCATGCATGCCTAAAATTTGAGTCTGAAAGTCTGTTCTTGACCTTGTAAACAAAACGTGACATACAGTACCGTCAGAAGTAATTCGGTCTTCACAGTAGAGGTTCAAACCCTGATGTGACCCTGGTTCCAGCTCAAAGGTAGAGAACCAACATTAAAGTCTGCTGTTGTTCTTCCAGGTTCGGGACTCGGCTCAGTCCTTCCTGACAGTGCAGGTTCCTCTCTACGTGTCCTACATCTACGTGACGGCACCGAGAGGCTGGGCCTCTCTGGAGCATCACACAGAGATGGAGTTCTCCTTCTTCTACGACACCGTGCTCTGGAGGACAGGTCAGCACCAAACACAGCAGAGAACTAAAATATAAACTGGAAAATAATTCTCGCTATGGTTTTGCTCCCTCGGGGAGTGTCTCTTTTCTGACATTGGATATAAGACAGTCGATACAAAATGAAAATATACATCTTTTCATAGTCGGCATGTTTTGTTTTTCATTTAATATTAAATGAGGCACATTTAATATTTGAAATTATTAGTATCCAATTTCGTTGTTTCATTTATCTGATCAGTGTTGCAATTCTGCATTAATCTTAATTTGACCTCTGACGTTATTGGCTGGTGTTTTCTGTGTACAGGTATCCAGACTGACAGCGTCCTCTCAGCCAGACTGCAGATCATCAGGATCTACATCAGAGAGGACGGACGGCTGGTGATTGAGTTCAAAACCCACGCCAAATTCAGAGGTCAGTTCACAACACCCGCCATGTTTTTCATGTCAGATGTGAAGGGCTGTCCACACTAAGAGCAATAACTATAACAAAGTGAGCATCCACACTGCTTAACAATGGCATTCTGTAATCAGAGGTGACGAGCACGGGCTGCACGCTCCAGCTGTGTCGGCGTGTAAATTCGGACAGTCATCAAATCACTCTTAAAGTCATCCCAAGGATATCATTCATCACTGTCATTGCCGTTATATAGTTGTGGTGTGGACTCCACCATCCACTCTGATTCTGTTATTTGTTATATGTCTGTTTTATGTCTACCAATGTGCTGTTTGTGCTGCTGTCTTTTTTGTCTGTTGTCTTATTAATACCTCAAATATACTTTGTTGTTCTTGTTCTGGACTAATAGATGAAGAGCAGTTTCAGCCAGTCATTCTTCACTTCAGAGCAGAACAACTCATATCTCTGTCTAATTTCTCTGCCATTATTTCTTCCTCCAGGTCAGTTTGTCCTCGAACACCACACTCTGCCGGGCCACAAGTCCCACCTGATGGCTCCCGACCACCTCGGAGGCATCGAGTTCGACATTCAGCTGCTGTGGAGCGCTCAGACCTTTGACTCCCCGTACCAGCTGTGGAGAGCCACCAGCTCCTACAGCAGGTCAGTCAGTTCATACACAGCCACAATCAGAGAGAGTGAAAGAGGACACACTGATATTTTACAGTTCAGCTGGAGGGGGATAATGATAATGGAAGTTTTACTGCAAAGTTGCTCCAGGACTTAGCAAAACTTTCAGACTGTCACCACCTCGCAGAAATTAGTTGAAAATAGTTAAAGTTTTTCAAAAATGCAGTGTCATCCAGCCAAGGGTCACAGTAGCCAGAAACAATTCACACTACATGAGAAGGCAGAGAAGTAGAAGAAGATTGAGGCTGATTTCTTGTCTGCTGCAGAGTCTCAGAGGGCTCCTTACGGAACAACAGAAATTGGTTCTGTGGAAATACTGAAATGATATTTTAACTTCTGAAAGACCCAGAAGGTTTTGATCTGTTTAGATCAATCCTTAAGGCTCAGACACACCAGACTGACTTCAGAGAACTAGTGGTGACAAAGGCCCACCGCTGTGTTGCCTGACGTCACCATGTCTCGGCTGAGACACATGAACGTGCTGCAAAGACTACAGTCAACGTCGAACCAGCACGAACGTTCTGTGCCTGCACACAAGCAGACGGCGGTAGTTTATCGTCACTCAAAAGGGGAAACAGGAAGACTGTCTTGATGCTAGTTAGTCGGTTAGCACATTAACAACACAATTCAGTGCTGACGGAATAAAGCATATTTACCGTGTGCTGGTAAACAGTAACAAACAAAACGTTAATGCTAAAGAGCTCGATGGCTAAAGAAAAATAGTCTTACTTTATGTAACAAGTTTGTTTTGGTCTCACTCCCTCTTGACTTTAGCTTTTTGTTTACTTTCCTCATTTCCGTTTCTCTTTTGGTGCACTGAGCTGAACTGCCAGTCAGAGTGATTTAATTCACCAATGGGCTAGGCCATCACTGTTGCCAAGTCAACATGCTGAATCGGCAAAAAAAATAAGCCAACATGGGCCAACGAGGCAGGACTCACCACAGCAGCTAGGGCGACGGACACTCACCAATGGCCCAACATTGACCAACGGCTGATTGTTGGCTTGGTGTGGCGGGGTCTTTAGTTCCTTCATTTGACATCACAGTGCCTGGTGATAATCATTTGTGTTGTCTTTCTGTGTTAATTCCTCAACAGGAAGGACTATTCTGGAGAGTACACCGTCTTCTTGGTCCCCTGCACCGTCCAGCCCACTCAGCCCTGGATCGACCCCGGGGACAAACCTCTGTCCTGCACGGCTCACGCTCCAGAGAAGTACGTCCCTGCTGGAATCCTGTGTTTAAAAGTGACATATTCTCTTCCACCAATAAAAGCACAGCAGGTCACTTGAATCCTCAACTGTGTTGTTGTTCTCTGACAGGTTTCTGGTGCCGATCGCCTTCCAGCAGACCAACCGGCCCGTTCCTGTGGTTTACTCCCTCAACACGGAGTTCCAGCTCTGTAACAACGAGAAGGTGTTCATGATGGACCCTGCCACCGCTGACGTCTCTATGGCTGAGATGGACTACAAGGGAGCGTTCTCCATGGGTATGACAGAGGGGTTAGAGTAACCTTCTAATAACAGCCTTTATGAAGCATTAAGCTGCTTCTTTGTTTAACTGAATTGTAAGAAATTCCCTGCCAACCTCTTGTAAATTTGTCACAATACTCTGTCCGACTATTTTTAATTTTTCTGACTAAAGATGGCAGACATGGTGAACTATTTGATGAAAGATTTGCAGTGAGCAGTGGATGTGAAGAAGTTAATGTTATGAGTAACTAAGAGGCTCTAACCAATACACCAAGATAATGTTGTAATACTCACTTAATTCAAGTCACAGATGAAGACGCTTTGAGGTTTAATGCAGCCCAAACACACATTTTTATGCACATGTACTAATGAAAGAAAACCTGTGCCTCTGCTGCCCCCCGCAGGTCAGACTCTGTACGGCAGGGTGCTGTGGAACCCTGAGCAGAACTTGAACGCAGCCTACAAACTGCAGCTGGAGAAGGTGTACCTCTGCACCGGCAGGGACGGATACGTTCCCTTCTTTGACCCCACGGGGACACTGTACAACGAGGGGCCGCAGTACGGCTGCATCCAGCCCAACAAGAACCTCAAACACCGCTTCTTACTGCTGGTACAAATATTTATGTTTTCTTGTTTACTCTGGTGTGCGGTGCATGTTTAGAGAGTGTCATTCAAAATGCATGATATGTCTGCCTGCCTGGGGGTAAATATCATTACCAAGATCATTATTAAATATTAAATAGCAACATATTGAGGATTCAGAGTGTGTTATCACTTCGCCCAAGAACTCCACGGTTCAGATAATAAACAGGTTTTACATAACAACCAAAGAAGGTCTGGATAAACAAATAAAGGCCGGGAACAAAGGAGAATAAAACACAATTACTTGCATAATGGTTGTCATAATAAAATTAACTTAATGTACATTTCCAAAGCATTAATCCATCAGTATAACATTTAGAGTCTGACTTTCTAATCAGTTCAGTTCTTTCTCGTCCTTTTGTATGTGTATATCTACTTTTACCGCAAACTGACACTTCCTGCTGTTGTTTTGCATTAAAGTTTGAGGTATTTTAATGTGAAACATCTTCAGTAAATGTTGAGTTATTACAAGAAAACAGCAAAAACAGTGAAATAACATGATTACTGGGAGAAATTTTAAAAATAGACCAACAAAAATATGATTAAATATACTAATATATACTATTCTTAGTTGCTCTGTCCACAGTTGGAGAGTCCGTGGCGCTCCCTGGCCTTTAGGGAAATTGTTGCTCAGAAAATAAACAGGCTGCCGCAGCTGGAGCAAAGATGCAACCACGACATTTTCATAAAATGGATGCTGAACACTCAGAATTTAAAGAGAGAAGCTTCACATTCTGGCCATGATGGATGACTTTTAATCTGCATATTATGCTTTTTTAAATTTCTTTCTTTCAAAGAGTACCAAACATTTAATTCAGCGTGAAGCAATCCGTTTACAGTGAATGTCCAAGTGTGCCAAGAGCGTTTGTGTCTGTCTCTAAACAGTTGCTGATTATTTCTGTTCAAAGGTCTTACATCTGTTAATATTATAATAAGACATCATTATTATTATTATTATTACATTATTATTATAACATTTTTGTTATAACTTATTTTACTTTTTGTGGAACTATTACCCTCGAGATAAAAAAGAGCATTTCAGATTCTCCTCTGATTTACTAGCTAACCTAAGATAACCTCACTCTTCCTGTAATGTTATGCCTGTACACAGCAGGTGAACATCCCCCCTATACAGACAAACACACACACACACACACACACACACACACACACACACACACACACACACACACACACACACACACACACACACACACACACAAAGAGCTTCCCTTTTTTTACCTGCCGCACCAGTCTGACCAGATTTTTATGAAGATATTCAAAGCCTGTGGGTTATTTAAATCACTGAAGTCCTTCACCATGTAAATTCTCTCTGGTGTCTGGTTGTTGTCATGATGTGCAGCAGGGATACTGCTTTAATGCACCTGTCCTGTATCTGCACTGTAATACTTTTCCAATTTCACTACATAAAGCCATTGGTTGAATTTCAAAGTGATGTGTCACTTCCAACAGATTAAACAGAATAACCCTGACTTGTAATGAAAAGATAACTTTGTAACATAGCAACTTAACTGATTTTGATTATCCTCTCTCCGTGTTTGCTCTGCAGGATCGTAAACAGCCCGACGTTTGTGACAACTTTTTCCACGACGTTCCCTTCGAGGCTCACTTTGCCTCAGACATCCCCGAGCTGCAGTCCATGACCGCCATGCCAGGCGTCGACGGCTTTACAATGAAGGTCGACGCTCTCTATAAGGTGTGTGGAACCAGCCTGCACTGCAGCTGTGTCATGTGTTACAGTGCTGTGTTGAAATGTGTTCAGATATTTTGTATTTTTCAACGGCTCGGTGATTTTAATGGACGTAGCTTTAACCATTTTCTTCCTGAATTTAATTTCACAGAATGTTATGTACCATTTCAGTTTCACAAAGTAGAAATTTTCCATTCTTGTTTGGTTAATTTCTATTACTTACTCCCTACAAGAGAATTTTCAACAGTCAGAGGCATCATTGGAAATGTTACCTGGTTTCAGGTTTGTCATGCGTGGCAGCCAGACCGAACAAAATAGCTCTGATTGAGTTTAAACTTCGGCAAAGAATGAATCAGTTTCAACCATATTATTTTCTTAAGAGAGACAGAAAAGACATTTCATTTAGTATGGGGACATGTGGCCGAGGCCACCATACAACTGCTACCCAACGCTGATGGAACATTCATTGGGAGCAACTTTGGGTTCAGTATCTTGCTCCAGGATACTTCAGCGTGCAGACTGGAGGAGCTGGGGATCAAACCGCTGACCTTCCGATTAGTGGATGACTCACTCTGCCTCCTGAGCCACAACCACAGCTACCAGCCCTGTAAATTAGGGGCCTTGCACATGCCTCGTCTTTAACCACCCAGAAAACCTGAGGTCGGGCTCTAGGTGCCACTCTTTTATGCCTTTTTTACGCCAGCTTTCAAGAGGGCGGCGGCAGGTTGCGTATTAGGTTGGTCATTGAATGTGAAATTACAGTGTTTACTGTGATTTTCTGAATGTTCGTAAGAGAAAATTAATCCATCAAGATCAGCTTAAGCTTTATCACGGGGGAAATTGTTGTGCAGCAGTTGCAGAGTAGGAAAGAGCGCAAATATATGGAGTGCAAATTGAACTATGAACAATGAAGGTCATTGTGAGGTGCAAAACCAAACGTACACAATGCCAGAAAAGTAAACAGGTTATTAGAGGGTTCTCTCAGTATCTAACGCCCTCCTTCTCTCTCTGTTGGTCGACAGGTGGAGGCGGGGCACCAGTGGTACTTACAGGTGATTTATGTGATCAGCCCAGAGTCACGCTCCAGCCCCAGGATCCAGCGCTCGGTCACCTATCAGCTGAGCCGTCCTAAACGTGACCTGGTGGATCGCAGCGGGCGTCTGACACTGGATGAGTCCCTGATCTATGACAACGAGGGTGACCAGGTGAAGAACGGCACCAACATGAAGTCGCTCCGCCTGGAGGCCGGGCCCTCCGCCTCCTTCAACGCCCACGTGGGCAGCTCAGTGGGCGGGGGCGTCGCCGCCGTCACCCTGCTGGTCCTGGTCCTGCTGGCCGCCTGCTTCCTCGTCCGCCGCTGCCGACGGTCGGCCAAGAAGAAGAGCAAGAAGGCTCAGAAATCGTACGAAGAGTATCCGCTCAACACCAAGGTGGAGGTGTGCATGGACAAATGTGTGGAGAAGAACTTCAGCACCAAACACTGCACCGTGAGAAACATCAACATCCTCAACCGCAACCAGGAGCCCAACAGCAAGGCCAAGGTCAAACAGGTCAACCTGGAGGTCAAACTCCACAACAACCTCAACGACGGCACTGAGGTCTGAAACACTGACGAGGAAGAGGAGAGGAAGAGGAAGAGGAAGAGGAGGAAGTGAAATTTTAAAAGAAAAGGTATTTTCTAAAAGAGAGTTTGTACTTAAGGAACGAGATGTTTGTTAATGTATTTTTGTACCACTTTGAAAAAGGGAAGAGTGTGACGTGCAGACAGCTACGCAGCGTTTTAATCATTTTGCAACTGGGCTACCTCAGGAATCCACAAACCACTCAGCTGCGTCAAACAGCCAAAACACCTGCAGCCGATCATCCAAACCGTCATTAATCTCATCACTGTTTTACTTGACATTTACGTCCTCTTTAGCACCAAAATGGTGACCGGTAGCTCAGACACTGGTGATTGTTTCTACGAAAACACTTCTCTGCTGTATCGAGTCATTTCACTGCTACTAAATGTCACTACTGTGGAGTGGCGGTCGGTGTACAAGTCCTCCTGTATCTGCATTTATCCTTCAGTTATCAGATATATTAACTCTAAAAGCTCTGATTTAACAGAACAAAACTTTTCCCGTGGAGCGACTTCTACATCGGCTGCTTCTGGCTGCTGTGAAAGTATTAAGCACAAACAGTGTGCTGCTAGCGCCCGAGGCTGAAAGAGTGCAGAGTGTAAATAATAACAAAAATGAATGATACCTATTCAAGTGCAATTATGCCATAACTTTTGTTAATCCTTCCCTCATGAGCAGGAACTTTGTTTGCATTTTTTTTTAAAAACCGTGTGTATCAAGCCTTACTTAGAGACATTTGTACTGTCACGTTGAACAAACAGATAATTCTTCTTGTTTCGACACGGATTCTTATTTTTGTTGTCTGTACTGTACTCTGATAGCTGCCAATATTAAGTGCCATGCAGTATTTTTCCTCATGGATTTCAAAACAAATCATCCAAAGTGTTTTTTCTTTTCCAAGAGTGAGAAAGTGGAGCTTTCCATGTGATTGTAACAAATCAGACGCCGCCGTTTTGGATAACAGAGGTTTCGATCCCGTCCACATGACTGAGTGCTTTAGCCTTACTACTGTCCTAATGGAAATAATCACTTTTTAAAAATGATGTATTTTATAAGAGATGTGTGTCTACCTGCCTTCGTTCCGCCCAAAGACACAAAATCCCTCCTTTATTTTTTAAATGTTTTTTTTTTTCTTTCATCTACGTATTATCATGTATTATCATTATGTTACGCTCAGCTACTGATGTACCCGTGATGTTAAAGGAAATGTTTGTAAGTGTGTGACACTGGTTGGAGAGCACTGCAAAACGAAAAAAACTCATGTCTTCTCATGCGAGATGTCGACATGTTGTCTTTCACTCCATTCGTCTCTCCCTGATCCCGCCTCCTGTCTTCTTTCAACTGTGTGCCTATCGAAACAACACGGGAACAGGAAATTATGGGAAATAACAATATATTTTTGGTGCTATCATTTTGTGGAAAATAACTACGATGCTATCAACATGATGCCTGTATTTGGTGCCTTTTTTAGTAATAAAAAAATGTTGAAACTTACGAGTGTTTACTCAGTCATTCATTTTGTGTAACTGCTTATCCTGCTGGGGGTCACGGGGAGGCTGGAGCCTATCCCAGCTGACTTTGGACAGGTCACCAGACTATCACAGGGCTGACACATAGAGACAGACAACCATTCACACTCACATTCACACCTACGGACAATTTAGAGTCACCAGTTAACCAGCATGTCTTTGGACTGTGGGAGGAAGCTGGAGCACCTGGAGGAAACCCACAGTGACACGGGGAGAACACGCAACCTCCATACAGAGGGGCCCCTCTTGCTGTGAGGCGACAATACTAACCACTCTACCACCGTGCCGCCTCTTATATTTGTCTTATATTTAATGTTTATTCATGATTATTGATTCTTCTCACTTAATTTTGGGGAGAAATAGAAATAGAAAATAAAATCTGACATCTGCGAAAAAAGTTTTTTGCTTTAATTTATTATGTTGTAACCCGTGTTCAGGTTCCCTGCAAGCCTTGTTTCCCTGTGCAGCTCTGCCTGCCACTGGGTACGATCCCTGGCAAAATTAAGGCTTGTTGTATGGCACAAAAGAAGTGCGTCAACCATTGCGCAACCTAAACAAGGAGAGGACAGCACTTTTGTTTCCCCAGTAGCCATCAGTTACCTGAGTATCACAGTATGTCCTTTGCAGTCACTATCCTCGTAGCTGAAATGGTGGACAGTGGAAACAAAATGTTTCCTGTGTTGTTGGTCGTTGCTCAGCTCAGAGGAAAACTGACAGTGATCCAGTTGTTTTTGCCACAGTGGCGGCAACAATTGTACAACTTGGACATGCCAGGGGAGGAAAAGCTGACACAATTTCTTTGTTTTCTGCATGGTTTGAAACGAATATTTCAAAGGTCCAGTGTGTGAGGTTTAGCGGGATTTAGTGGCAGCTAGCAGTGAGGATTGCAGATTGCAACCAGCTGAAACTTCTCCTGGTTAGAATTCCTTCAGTGTTCATTGTTCAAGAGGTTTTTACCAGGAGCCAAATTATCTGCAGAGGTCTCTTCCTCTTCAAAACCAACAGACTGGGTTATTAAAACTCTGAATCAAGCAGTGTTTATGTAAAAAAAAAAAAAAAAAAATCAGTGTTTTTCCACCTTTCTCATTGGAGACGAGCTGCTAACTGTGGTGGCCAACGTGAAAATGCGAATGGCCCTCTCCAGAGCCAGTGTTTGGTTTGTCTGTTCAGGGCTACTGTAGAAACATGGCGGTGCAACATGGTGATCTCTGTAGATGAGGACCTGCTTCCTATGTAGATATAAACATCTCATTCATGATGAAAACACAATGATTCGTATTCTGAGGTGATTATACACTTAAGAAAACACACTTTTTATATTATATTCTATTTTTGCCAATAGGCAATCCTACACACTGGACCTTTAAAATAGAAGTTTCCATGTTTCCTTGTTTTCTGCAAGATTTTGTACAAATATGTTAATATTTTGTTTATGTAATGTAAATGTCAAAAGAGTATGTGATGCACATCAAAAAGAAAAGAGATGTGATGTTTAGGGACATAGAAAGTCTTTTTTTTTCAGAAAGTGACAGACAATTTTATTCTAAACAAGGTGGAAAAAATGCAGATAAAGCTGTATTCACACTGTAAAACTGTCTATAAACTGTCACCTCTCATACCATCACTAACAACCGACACAGTCCACTGAAGACTGGAACAGTTAATTCGTCGGAAACACAAAGTTCAAAGACATTTATATATGATATAAATAGATATTTGAAAAATGCCCCAGTCGTCCCTGAAGGCGGCACCTGCCTGCGCAGAGTGGGCGTGGTCAGATGACTCCTCAGGTGGACCAGTTTCCTCAGATTGAAGGTGTGGTGCGACGCTTTTCCGGTTCGGGCACAAATCCAGGTGAGTGTGTCTCTGGTTTCTCTGACTCTCTGTAACTTTATTATATTCCACAGCGCTCAGTTTGTGTTTGAGTGTCGCTGAAGTTACGGAATATTAAAGGTTTAGAGTGGGAGTTTGATGATAAATGATCTCATGAACTCATCATCAGCTTCCTGAATGAAAACGGACATCACTGTATCTGTCAGCGGATCTATGCTGCTGACTTACTACATGACAGAAAGTGTTTCATGTTTAATGACATTTATTTCCTGGTTTTTACCAAACAAAGTTCTGTTGGGAATGTGAGTGCTTTCTGTTATATCCACTGAACATCAAGTTCACAGTTTGAGATCATATTCAGGTCGATTGAAAGCATAGTTTACACAGTGCTGTGTCATTAGTGAGGCTGAAGGGTTCATTTACTTCACATTCACCAGAGCAGCTGATCCTACATGTACAAGCAAACAAGGACACCAAGCTAAACCTTGAGCTATAACACAGCTACAGGTGGACAAGAAATCATACGTCACATCCTGTAAATTAAAAAAGGAGGAAAGAATTTAGCCAGAAGTGCTACAAGGTCACACGTACAGTGTGAGAAACTCAAACTCATCCACTTGTTGTCATTTTCCTTACTCTTCATTTTGAACTGACATCAGTGTGTTAACTTGGAAACTTACACATGTGTGTCTCACACACACATATATTTCTTGTGTATTTCCTTTGCAGGTTTGGTTTTGAATTTTATATAACGTGGTGTTAAAAAGTCTTAAAGTTGTATCTGTAGACACCCTGAAGCAGCAGTTACACAGGTGAACTTTGGAAATGTTAAAAAGAACTGGGAGTAAATTTGGGGGCAAAATAAGAGCAACAGTTCTGCCTTTATTCTCAAAATTTAGATTTCCCCCCTGAGATAAATCAGTAGCCTAATGACTCGCAAGTTAACAGAATTCGAATAATTATTTTATCATGGCACTTTCTATTGATTTTCACAGAAACAAAAAAGATTCCTACAGAATATTTTCAAGATTAGACAAACTGTAACATGACAAGACATCTGTGAACTCACTTATGAGCTTAAATAAAGCTGCTGTGTCTCATTACCCCTTTGAAACCTGAGCAAACTGACTTGACTTCTTTTAAAAACACGTGAAGATGGCAAGGAGCAACGAAAGTGGACATGACCCAAGAGATTATCAAGAAATTAATAAAAAGAGAAAATTAAAAACAACAAAATTTGTTAAAAAAAAAGACAGAGTTAAAAACAAACAAACAAGAGTGCTTAAAATTATAATAATTCTGTAACATGATTTTTAAAATGTAATAATAATATTAATCATAAATACAGTTTTCCCTAGCTTTTTTCTTTTATCTCTATTTTTAAAAGATAATTTTCTAAATCCATATTTTTTTTTGCAATTCGTGGAACATGTCTTGCCAGTTTGCTCACTGCCTTTCTTCCAGTGCTTTTGAAAAAATTGCACCAATTTGCTCAGAGTTCAAAGGTTTAAATATTTGCAGAAGGCGTCTGAAAGCAGCACAAGAAAAGTGACGTCGCCCCAGGTTTTAAAGGGTTAAAGGAACAGTCGACAAGGGGAGAGTGGTGTAGTTGATTTTTATCATTTTTTTCACTCTGTTGCTATTTCACAGATTACACACACACACACACACACACACACACACACACACACACACACACACACACACCTGACACATAAATGCTTACTAACTGCACATGCATTAACCAGGAGATGTCAGAGCGAGGGGGCTGCACATGGACAGGCACTCTGAGTAGCTGGGGATGAACTGGCACCTCTCCAGCTATCAGTCCACACACAGTCCATACAGGGACTTGAACTGGCAACCCTCCCAATCCAAGTCCCCTACAGGTTGAGCTACTGCTGCTCCACCTCTTTTTGTGGCTGTTAACAATATAGAATTCAGCTGCCCGTACCATCACTAGACCCTCCTCCATAGATCACATCACTCCTGTTCTCCAGAAGCTTTGCTGGCTTCCTGTCAAATATCACATCAACTTCAAGATTCTGCTTCTGGCCTTTAAGATCCTTCATAGCAACGCCCCTTCCTACCTGTCTGAACTCCTTCATATCTACACACCCTCCCGTGCTCTTCTCAACTCACTTACCCATCTGCCTGCTTGACAACCATGGGGTCTAGATCCTTCAGACCTTCTGTTTCTGTCTCTGGCACTCTCTCCCCCACGACATTAGCAAAATTGACTCCTTTTCATTAATCAGTCCTGTATGTCTAAAGTGATTCTGACGTTCTCTAGTTGTAAAAATGTGTAGCCTGTACACCAACTTTTACATTTCTGCAGTTAAAATATGCATCAATCATCTTCAGCTCTACATTTTGCCAAATCTCAGTAGCAATGGCTGCAGAAGTGTTTTTCAAAAAATTCAAAATGGCGGAAAATATATATAAGCGGAAGTTATGGGTTCTTGAGGCAAATGTGTTCCTCATGAGGAGAGGCATCTCTGTGCAAAGTTTCATGTCTCTACCACATACGGGGCATGAGATATGCCCATTCAAAGTTTGACATTTCAATGGGTTGCTATAGCGCCCCCCTTTGGCCAATTGATGTAATATTGCTTCATTGGCATCCTCCCATGACCCTCTACCACTGTGCCACATTTCACATGGATTGACCAAGTCAGTGAGGAGAAAAACGTCCAGCTCCAGATAGATTTTGAAACTAATTTTAGGTCAAAATTGGCTCTTTTAATAGTGAAGGTTGCCGACCCCTGACTTAGTACTACACCCTCCTCATCAACTACACCGCTGCACAGGAATGCATATAACACACAATAAACTGCTTACTACTTACTAAAAAAAACTGTAAGTGACAAAATAAACTTTTTTGAATTTGCATGTTTTATGACTGGAGTTTAGTGAGAATAAGAGAAGAGCTCGTCACCACAAACAACAAAACTACAAGAAACTTTAAATCTAAATGTGTTGTTCATTTTCTTACAGAAGAACCTGTTGTCATCATGACGTCTTTATGGGTAGGTGCTGCCTTTCTATTTATTCATTTTATGATAAAGTTTTGACTGATTGTGCGTTTTAATCAGAACTGATAAACGTTCTGCAGGATGACTTGGACAGTCTCGTGACTTCCCCTTCATCTTTCACAGCAACAGTAGGTCCTCCTAAAACTTTACACTGATTTCAGTCTTTTCTGTGATATTTGTCACTGTGCACATGACCAAAGAGACAAACAAACAATACAGATGTTTTCCTTCAGACAGGAGAGAGAGGAACCATCAAGCCCCAAACTAACTTTGATGCAGGAGACGATGCAGTGGCTCTGAGGAAGGCCATCGAAGGACTTGGTATGAATACACTCTTCTTCTTCTTCTTAATTTTACTGTGTCTTTCTGCTCTCCACCTCGTGTAGAGCCAGAATGATTTCTTTCCTGTTCCTGAGCTAGAAACGTATTACATCTTATATGTTGTCCTGTTTTTTCATGTTTATTGACGTTTCCTTTTACAAATGTTTCAGGGACCGAAGAGAAGACTCTGATCGACATCTTGACCCACAGAAGCAGCGCTCAGAGGCAGCTCATCTGTGAAGCTTATCAGGAAGCCACTGGAAGAGTAAGGCATTGATGGTGTTGTCAGTTAACAGATGTCGTTATCTAGAGTGGATTACAATGTGTAACATCAGCATCGTGAAATGATGAATTATGAGCTAGTTTTTCCTCTTAGCTGGGGGCAGGTGTTAGTGATTGATAACATTAGTTCTGAGCGAGATATTCAAGTCAATCCACAAATCAATTCACAAAAACAGAAAAAGAAAAAGTACATGTATAGCGCATAAGGAATAATGGAGATGTGAAATGGAGCACCCTGGTAAGCTATTGAAAGCTTAAGATAGGGGCACAGACATGAAGCAAAAATTTTTTTTTGTCTTCGCATTTAGTCCTTTTTAAATGAACCAAACTCAGTCCTCTTAAAGTGCACCAGAAAGTGGACCAACAGAAAAGGGACTTCTTTTTGTGTTCATATTGTCAGTTCATTTCAAAGAGGACTCAGTTCTCTTTCTGTTCACACTGTATATAATATGTATTGATATAGTTTTGTTTTTACTTTGTCATGGCGCTGCAGTGTGGTTATGAAGCCCCTCGCTTTCAGATGAACTGTTTAATGTATTCTGCAGTCCACATTAGGAGACGTGCAGTGTGCCGACGTGGTTTCGTCTCTTTTTTAACTGTCTCAGTGCAACAGCATGTGATCTAGAGGGCTAAATATGCTATATGCTATAATGGTCTGAGTTCAGGTCACTTCAGAGGGGTCTGCGTTCTCTTGGAGGGTTTACATATGTGCAGAAAAAACTAAGTCAAGTCGCCACTATGAGTCCGTTTAGAGGGCTGAAAAGGACCAAGTGGGAAAACACCCTAAAATGTGTGTATGAACAGGTTGTCTAGATATAAGAAAAGAAAGTGCATATGGCATATTATTATTGTTAGTTATTTATCGCCATTTATTGTATTTTTGTACTTTATTTTGCATGCCTAGTGTTTAAGCTCTAGAGCTCTACTCTTAAGTTTACTTTTTGAAATCTTTAATCTGACTCTTTCTCCTTGACTGCTATAACACTGGAATTTCTTAATTGTGGGATCAATAAAGGTATATCTTATCTTATACAGTAATACAGTATATATATATATATATAAACTACAGAACTCCTAAAACCTAGAGACTAAACTAGTCTAATGCAAACTACTAAATTGTCCCGAGACATTTATTCCATCAGTCTAAACATTGGTTTGATAGGTAAGACAACATAAACATAAACAAATGAGTGGAAATAACAGTACAATGTAAATGGATATAAGTGTTACTGGTTTCAAAGTCCCCAGCTGTTTAGGGTGTTCATGCTTCAACATATTTTTGTAGTAACTGCTGCTTAAGGCTCTTCTTAAAAACAGATAATGACATCTTTACCTGTGGACCTCTGCAAACCACACTGAAGCTCATACGTTTAAGTTTACGTTCTTTGCCCTTTAAAAGATGCTTTTGGAATAAGGTCACAGAGTCTGTTGTTGAGCTTACAATGTACATTATACATTATACAAGTATTGTGAAAGATGTTGCATCACATACATATTGTAGCCAGGGGTCAGGCTGGCTCGAGTGGCAACCACCCGGCTGAAAAATGAAGCCAGCGCCCCAGTGCCAAAAGCTGCAGTTCATCAAATGGCCACTCGAGGCTGGCTCCAAAACTGAATAAATCCCCACAGACCTTCATGTTAAAATGTTCAACTTTACAGCAGAAATAAACATGTTTACAGCCTGGTACAAAACATGCTTTTGGTCTCTAAAGCTAATGTCAACATTCATTACAACTGTACAGATTTTATGACTCATTAATTTATATTTAATTAAGGCTTAAAGTTGTATATAATTAAGGGCGAGGCTGCTTAACTGACAGGCTGCCTGTGAGGCCACGTCATAGTCTGTGACTCAGATCCACGCCTCGCTCCTCCACAGCTCCAACCTCTCATTAAAGGGTTGTCACTTCTGGCTCCAAAAAAACAAGTTGGCAACGACCAAAATGCCAAATTCATGGCTTCAGAATGCGAGTCGACAAACTGTGGACGTCATGGTAGCTAAAAAAAATGATGACACATTATATGATCATTATTAGTAAATGTTGCATCAGTAAAAGTTGTTACTTCCTGTGTATCTCACACCTCAAGTCAGATTTGTTTTATAGTAAATCTTTAAAGCAGAGCTGTGATTTGTTACAACACATTTTTTGATTTAACAGATTTTTTTTTAAATTGAAATATCGCCTCGTGCAACTTCAACATGATGAACAGCTTCTGTGTTTGCTCTGCTAATGAGTCTGTGTCCTGCTGTGTGCCACAGGCGTGGGTATGTTTGCATGGGTGTGGCTGTGTGATGCACAAATGTGAGTGTGCCTCTGTTTGAAAAGTGACCTGTTGTGTTCACATCATAGGCACTCGTGGACGACCTGAAAGGAGACACCAGCGGTGACTTTGGGGAACTGCTGGTGGCGCTCGTCACCCCTCCTGCAGCGTTCGACTGCCATGAAGTGATGCGGGCCATGAAGGTCAGTTCACCTCACTTTTATCATTTTCACTAAGACAGATAAAAATGCATGAAATTTGTTTCTTAGGTGACCAAAGTGAAGCCCTAAATGTTGTTTATGCTCTTCAGTTTGCCCTTGTATTAATAATTATTAATTAATTTCTGTCACTGTTGGGACTGACAAAGTTTTTATTTTCTATTCTACATAATGCACTGTGTGAAGTAAAACAATAAAGTTATTTTTGGTCTGTTTATTGGGGATTAAGGAAATACAATAATTGAAAAGATCATGTTCATCAATGCAGAATATATTGTATGGTTCATATTCAGGCTCACAAAACATGTGACGTGCAAATGAAACAATCAAACTGTTCAATTCAGCATTTACTTAGTCAGTTTCTGTATTTGTTTGGATATGTTTTGTGATGACGTAAATGTGGTGTCCATGTGGTAAAGTGACTGTGTGATGTTGCAGGGCGCCGGGACAGAAGACAGCACCCTGATAGAAATCTTTGCCTCCAGATCCAACCAGCAAATCAAAGCTCTGACCGACGTCTATCTGGAAGGTAAAGAATGGAAACGTCACACTTTGTCAGCGTCACATACAGTCATCCAAAAGCACTGGACTGACTGAATGTATCAGTTTCCTGTTTTGTGATTTGTTTAATTTTCCAGTATCTAATCATGAGTTTGTCTCGTGTGTTTCCTCCACAGAAACTGAGAAGAAGTTGACCCTTGACCTGAAGTCAGAAGTTTCTGGAGACTTTGCCAATGCACTTCTCATCCTGGCCGAGGTCTGTGTGTCGTCACAATACAAAAGAAAACTTTGTGTGAACAGTGTGTTCATAAACAGAATTATGTCTTATTTTATTCACATAAAGCCGGTGATGTGCAGGGCTCTGTGGAGAGATGGATGCACAAGATAATAAAGTAAAACGTACAGCACCCCTCAGTCTGGGTGAAATGAGTTAGGCAGTATGTATCTGGGTTTTCCACCCATCTGTCCCATTCTCAAGAATGTGATATCTTAAAAGTGTCTTGAAGGAATTTCATCAAATTTGGCACAAACATCCACTTTGAGTCGAGGATAAATTGATGTGAATTTCATGGTCAAAGATCAAGGTCACTGTCGCCTCGTCTGTCTCATTCCCAAGAACGCAATATCTCAAAAGCACCTTTTGGTTATTTCTCCAAATTTGGCACAAACGTTCACTTGGACTTAATGAACTTATTAGAATTTGTTGGCCAAATGTCACTGTGACCTTGCACCTGCCTCATCCTTGTGAACGCAGCATCTAAAGGAGACGTTGAGGGAATTTACTCAGATTTGGCTTAAACGTCAACTTGGACTCAAACATGAAGTGATAAGAATTTGGTGGTGAAGGGTCAAGGTCGCTGTGACCTCACAAAACATGTTTTTGGCCATAACACAAGGGTTTATGTGCTGATTATTAGAAAACTTCACACAAATGTCTAACAGGGTAAAATCATGACGCGATGATATTTTATATCCAAAAGGTCAAAGGTCAACTTCTCTGTGACAACATTCTGCAAAAACCCTTTTCTGGCCATTATTCAACACCATATCTCAGGAACAGGAGGGGAGACATTTGGTCAGATACTGAGTTGGTGACATTAATCTTGAAGCTGTGCTGATTGTTTAGATCTTCTGTGCTGCTGGAGGGATGTTGTGTGTGAAGCATCCATGTTTTCACAGACATGGATTTAAACTTTAAGAGATACTTAAAGTGAGAGGTGGTAATTATAGTTTATATTTAATTTTATTTTTGCAGGAATCTGGTCACATTTACACCAGACATCCTGTGTTCCTCCCCTTTTAGATATTTTCCTCTGAGAAATAAATAAAAACATAAAAGTTAAAATAATAATAATAATTTCAAAGTAAAATAAAAATAATAAAGAAAGAAAACAAAGAGGGAAAAAGGCATAGTCTATAAAGTTGAGGGTAAACTGTGCAGGTGCAAAACAAGTCCCTTCATCTCATCCGTCATCTTAATAAACACAGTGCAGGGAACAAACAAGTTCTGTTGGTTTGAACAATGCTCGTCTGCACAGCAGGAGTTTTTTAAATGTGAAGCCACCGGAGGGTGCTAAGTTTACACTCAGTTAAAGTGTTTAAAGAGGGATGAAATGTTTAAAGTGAGGAGAACAGAGTGTCTGATGTCATTTTAATTCAAGTTTTGTCTTTGTTTTCAGGGCAAGAGGGAAGAAAACACCAAAGTAGACGCAGACAAGGCAAAAGAGGACGCCAAGGTGCGGTGTGATAGTGTGAAGCCTCTTTTTGTTTCATAAGAAGAAAATGTTTTTATACACTGTGTACTGTAACTGTCTCTCTTTTAGTTAAATATATTGCTGTTTCTTTCCACCCAGACTCTTTATGATGCTGGGGAGAAGAAGTGGGGCACTGATGAATCTAAATTTGTAGACATCCTCTGCCAGAGGAGTATACCTCAGCTGAGACAGAGTACGTCATGCTTAACCCATGTTGTGTTTAATCTAGACTGGAATAACGTTCTGACAATTTAATGGTCAATTTAGAATAACTGGACATGTTAAGTGAGTCTTTTTCTTGTGTGCAGCTCTGGTTGAATATAAGAAAATCAGTGGAAAGACTCTGCAGGCGAGCATCGAAGGAGAGATGTCAGGGGATCTGGAGGAACTGCTGGTGGCTATCGGTAGGTCAATGAGCTGATGTAGTACTTAAAATGTTGATTCTGACATATGCATATACACTGTATGGCCAAAAGTATGTGGACAAAATCTTACTGAAAGTCTCTACAGAAAAGCATCAGATTAACGCCCATGCTTTTGGAATTTCATGTTCAACAGTCACATATGGGAGTAATAGCAGGGCGTTTGGTCATGTGGTGTATTTTTAAATAATTAAATGAAAGATCAGAATCAGAAATACTTCACTGATCCCTGAGGGGAAATTGTGATTCGTTACAGTTGCTCCGATGAAGAGTAGAGAAGAATAAGAGTATGAAAAAGAAGTATGGAAATATAAAGCAATAAAATAGAAATGCAAATGTGCATTGAAATAAAAAATAAAATTAGAATGTGCATTACGCCACAGTGTTCAACACCAGTAATTAAGATATTGAAAATATTAAAAATAATAATAAAACAACAACAGAATTAAGAGTAAACATAAGAAATATGTAAATTATGTGCATAGTAAAGTCGTATGCTGAGAAATATTGCACAGTTGAATAATAACGTATATTATTTAGCAGCAAAACAAGGCTGTTTTTAATCACATTGTTTTTGTTCCTCCTCCAGTGAAATGTGTGAAGAGCATCCCGGCTTACTTTGCAGAGCGTCTGTATGGCTGCATGAAGGTGAAGATACTGTGTTTACTGCATGTGTTTCACTTGTACACACAATCAGGGATAAACAGCAGCTCATCGCAACATAGTTTTATTGACTGAAGAGAGCACAGTCCATTATATGAGGTGCTGAGAAAACAGAAAACTTAAATACAACCTCAAATCACGAGAAGCTGATTCGCACAGGACTAATATTATCACAACATGAGAAATATGGTCGGTAATTTGCGGTGGATCCCATCGCATGGGATTACGATCGAGTAACACTAGTCCTGTGAGAAGATGGTTTTAGTCTGTTAATTCCAGTGTTAAACACCCAAACGTTTCAGCCCTAGTGGTCTTCATCAGTCACTTGGCCTTCATCATTTCTCTAAAGAGGACCACTATTGGCCAAAATGTTAGCATGTGTGTTTGACGTGGCCTGAATAAACTGTTGAAACTGAGGTTAGTCTACTTCGTCCTGAAGATCTGTGTCTATGCTGCCTCTTTACCTCTGGGTGTTCACCGTTTGAAGTATATGAACTTTGCCTCAGCACCACAAAGTTAGTGTTAAAAAGCAGCAGTACATGTTCATTTTAACTTGAAGTGTTAAAATCTATCATTGCTGCGTGTGTGTGCACCGTCAGGGTGCCGGAACAGACGAGTGGACTCTGAACAGGATCATGGTGAGCCGCTCTGAGATCGACCTGCTGGACATCAGAGCCGAGTTCAAGAAGCTCTACGAGTACTCGCTGCACTCTGCCATCGAGGTGAGAAACTCCCCTTTGTGTACGGGATCATGAACATATTTAAAGTCTTTATTTAGTATTAAATAACCAGCTGCACCAGCTTCATCCCTGTGTGTTGCACTTAAAGGAACCTTGCACAGATTTTGTCTCCAGTACAGGAACATAAATTCACTGTGTGATCAGAGGATGTGAGGGAGCCTGATTGGTTTGGTCCTGACCTCTGTGGATTTACTGTCTGAGGTTTCATGAGTCATCAGAGTTTGAAGAACGATCTCTGACTGAAGCTTACAGCAGCTTGATTTAATGTGGAAAACCACTTTGATATCAGTGAAGCCAAATAGATAATGTGAATAACACCAGAGCCAAGAGACACACAGAGACTGTACTGAGACAAAATGACGAACTGGAGCTGTGTGAAATGGAAATGTGCTAAACTCCTCTTCATTTAACACACAACCAATCTGTTACTAACATTTGAAATAACTGTTGATGGAATTTTATTAACCCTTCAGAATAAACTAAAAAAAAAATATTAGTGAGGGACATGTCTTTTCAATATGCTAACAGTTGTCTGGGTGTTTTCTACCTGCTCATTCACTTTGCACCTTGTGGTTAAACAGGCAATCTTCAATTCTGATTAAATCAAATTATTCAGAGATCTTTAAAAAAGACACCACCTACCTGTCGCAGCCCGAGAGACAAATTAAAAGACAGCTGATGTGTCCAAGCAACCCAATCACCAGAAAAGTGTTGGCATTGTACATTTCTGCAAAACACTGATGTGTTACATTTGCTCATTGTCATGTGTGGTTAGTGTTAGGCACAAAACCCACTTGGTTATGGTTGGAAAAAGATCACGTTTTGGCCTAAGATCCCACCTTTAGGGGGCACAACCAGTAGTTTTCTTGGTAAGTAACAACCGCTCTCTGTTGCTTTCTTCATCTCTGGTGGAAAAACTTGCTAAAAAACAACTGGGGCCAGTTTCACAAAACATCGTAAGTTACGGTTTTCCTTTAAGTCTGAGTCAAACTTTCTTTATGCTAAAATCAGTTGCACAAAACACCCTTAAGTCTTCCTCAAAATGTTCACTTAAGTATTTAGTATTTTTCTCCTTATCTCTAGTCTGATGCTCTACACTAAAATGAGAGCCGTGTTGTTCAAAGAAACAGAGCGTTCTGTTTCTACATGAATTAACAAACAGTCAAGTTTATTACACATTCACTCCGCTCTGCGCTCTGTTGCTCCGTCTCCACAGACAGAGTGTCCAGAGTGCGCTCTGCCACTGCGAGAGCACAGTCGGTGCTTTGGATACGAACAGTTCAGTTTGTGCCTGAGTGTGCGTCTGACACTCAGAGTGACTATTTCCAAACGCACCATTGCTCAAAAGACCTTAGGTGTCACAAGCATGAGTGCAAGCAAACAAAGAGTGTGACGCTGTAAAGTCTTTCAATGCAATAAAAGTAACATTTTCCTCAACGAAGGAGACCTTTGAAATCATTCTGTGCAGCACATTAAGTCCCTAAGCTAAGGAGAATTAAGCCTCATACTTAAGGAGAAATCTTAAGGTGTTTTGTGCAACAGGTCCTAGGTTTTGTTGTCTATTAGTGTCAAACAGCAGTCTGCAGCTTGGCAGGCGTCTCACCCAGGTGACATGCCATCCACCATCCCCTCCCAGATGACCAAGTCAGCTCATACACTACGTCACTTTAGAAATGTGTGAAACATGCGAATGTATCATGGTTTGCCGAAATGTACAATTCTAACATTTTCCTCAGTGACTGGACTGATCCATGGCGGTAAATTACAACCCACACAGATAGATTTCTGTGCCATCTCAGTCACGCTGACAAGCAGCCATCCATCAGTTGGAGAGACGATTGAAATTTTAAACATAAATCTTTCTGAGGGGCAGCATCGTCAACTCAGCTTCTGAGTGTTTCTGTCATCAGTCTTTCCTAAAAAGTGTTTCCAGAGCTGACGACCTATATTTTTAAGATAAATGTCTTTTATAACATTTGGAAAGTAATTTGTTAGCATTCAAAAAAAATGCAGAGCCAGTAAAGTTTGTACAAAATATTTTATACCTACCACACACTAGGAGACTTTGAAAATACCTTTACACAAGTTAAGTCGAACACCCCTCACATCATAAGACAGTTTGAGTTTTTAGTCGCAAACACTGGGGATCTTGCAGGGTCACAGTTTGCAAGACCACAACTAGATTCCTTTCGAGATGATTTCCCATCCTGCTCCTGGTGGAAAATATTAGGCCAAACTCCCTTTTAGAAATGTGACATCATAACATTTTCATGCATGTCCACAAACGTGTCGCATGTCGACATTATTCTTGTCAATTCATGCCTCAAGAAATTACTTGAATAAAAGTACTTAGTTACATTCCACTGCTGGTCAGCGTGGTGGGAAGACACTTTTCTCCTCGCTTGTGTTGCTGTGTCCTCCAGTCAGATCTGTCGGGCGCCCTCGGGGACTGCGTGAAGGCCATCTGTGGAGGAGACGACTAACTAACACACCTGAGGTCCACCTGAGGCCGAGAGGTCTGCTTCCTTTTGAACTCACACTCACTCTGATACTTCTACTTTACTTCCATCTTCAAACTAACTGATAACTTGTTTACAGTTGTAGAGCAGCAGACAGCTTTAAAAGATAGACGTCATATTAAATGATGAAAGGACAGAGAGACGTCTGGAGAGACATGCAGATCATTAAAGATTGATTTGTGAACATGAAACTGTCAACTGAAGTTTTAATGTAAAATTCTGTTTTGTTTTCAGTCTGATTGCGGAGGGAAATATGGAAAGACTCTGCTAAAGATTTGTGGAGGAGACGATGATTAATATCGACATGTTCAGCTCTCACTACATTTTTATTTTCCATTTGTCATTTTGTCATTTTTATCACCCTAACATCCACACGTCTTTAAATACAGTACCACACATGGACTTTATTTATTGCGAAAGGAAATACCCAAACATAAACCTACTATGAAAACACAGCTTTTAGCAGTTTTCAGTGCATTTGTTGCTTCATTTGTACATCATTGTTATTTTCCTTCTGCTTTTTGATAGGTCTCCAAATGTAGATGTTACAAATAATGTCACAGCCAAAATTAACAATCAGCCATCCAGTACTGTAGTCATGCAGCAAGCTCACAGTAAAGAGTGACTTCTGTATTATAAAAATAATAATGTTTGTCTTCACTAAAAATCTTCATTCTTGAATCTTTGTAACTACCAGAAATAATAATAAAACATCTCATGAATTATTCACTGCTGGTGATATTATTTATTTTAGACTCTCTTCATACATTAATAATTATCACTTTTAATGCTCTGGATTCAAAAAATCGGTTTGCAGTAATAGTTATGATTTTTGTTGTTTATGTTCAGCATCTCCAAAATAGCATGCCGTGAAAACTTGGGACATTCAGCCCCGACAAAATGTAACACAACGTTTATTAAAATGGAGCTGCCATGAACACCCTGTTGACTTACACAAGTGCACTGCCTGTTAATGCTGCAGTTGGAAGTTGGAAGTCAACACATTCTCACTATGACCTCGTCACATATAGATGTTTGGTCATGGACTTTCCACGTTCAGATACAATGTGCAAGGTACCCTGTGTGTGTTGGTTGTTGACACTCTGGGACACCGTGCCAAGTTCTGCCTGTTACATGCATTGTCTGTTTTCAAAATACACTTCTGTTTTCATAGGAAATTTAACGTTTACATACAGTCTCTTTCAAAATAAAAGCACTATGTTGGTACAACACCGTGGATTGACGTTTTTCCTTCAACAACAAACACACATGGTTGGGTTTAGGAAAAAAAAGCACAAGGTTTGGCTTTAGAATCTCACGGGACGTGAACACCGGCCTCAGCTGAAAGTCGGTGTTTATTGGGCCCATCCGCCACCACTCCCACCCGGCCCACTCGGACTTTTGCCGCCTTAACTTTCTGGCCGCATATCATGCTGTCATTAAAGGATGCCTGTTTTCTTTGGTTTCTGATGCTGCAAGTCACTGCAAAAGCTTCAACTTTAACTTGATGGATAGACGGATCTTGCCCAACTTTCCGACTTGGAATTCCAACTTGAGTGACTGTTCTGTTGCACTTATCTGTATCAGAGGCCTTTTTTTCCAAGGTCCATGTACAGTGCTTTGCAGCATTCTACAGCTGGGTCAATACAAGAAGCTGCTGATTAGGGTTGTGGATGTGTTACTACATCCATGATTGGGCAACTCCTCTGAAACGCCCACCAAACAAGAAACAAAACGTACCTCAACTGTTGCACACCATTTCGAAAGTGATGCTATTTTAGTCTTGTTTCCTGCATGGGTGACATCTTCAACTGATATGTTTCATCTATTTATTTATTGTATGTTTTATTTGTATAGGGACAAGTATGCAGCATACATTAATGCCACACACCACAGCATTTGTAGCCAAAGCTAATTTGCAGCTGAGCCTTAAGATACAAAAGAGTCAGCGACAAGAACACAAGTAACAGTGCAAACTACAAACAATAAAAATACAGATGGAATAATGCAAGACACAACTTGCAATACATAATTAGTATCATAGAATAGGAAGCACCAAATTACATTAACAGCAAGATCTAACATCTTTATGGAAAACATTTTACGTTCAGTTAGGACATCTCCACAGAAGTTTCAACTCTATGGTTTCTCCTGTGCTTGTTGATCCTCTGCTGTTTTGTCAAGTATCAAATTTGAGAAAAGCTTTTCCGACAAGTGCTGAAATGATGTGGCTCCTCACTTGTGTGAGTTCCAGTGGAATACTACTTGTCTGTATGCACACTTATATGCCTTTCCAATTCAAGCACAGAGACGAATCTTTCCCCGCAGGTCTCGCAAAAGTACGGCTTCTCTTCAGTGTGGGCTCTCCTCATGTGGATTGTCACTTGACTCTTGCGTCTGAAATCTTTCCCATGTTTTACAAGAATATGGCAAGAATAAGGTGACTGTTAATAAATTCAGTGTAATTCAAATGTCATATTTGACATGCACAGAATGCATATTTTATATTTATAAAATTTTATATGTATTTATAAAATGTCATGTTTGAAATACATGGAATTTAAAAACAGTAATCACATTAAAAAAATTCTGACATCTGGCAAATAATGTTATCCACGCAAGTTGACACTCATCCACGTTACACCATGAGTATAACAGTCACCACTGAGCCCTTGATGTGAAACTAACATTTTCCTTTATTTGACAGATTACAGTTTTCTCAAAGAAATATTTACCCAACTGAAATATAAGTAATACAGTCATGTGAAGGGAAACTTTACAGCGAGATACTGACATCTCATCTGTATTGAAAACATGATATATTCAGGCAAGGAGATGTAGCTTCTGCAAAAGTGTGTTTTATTCATATGGTGAGCACGTCTCAACTCTATGGTTTCTCCCATGTTATGTTGCTCTTCTGCTTTTTTCCCCCAAGTGCATGATTTCAGTAAAACTTTTCCTTCAAGTGCTGCCATTATGTGGCTCCTCACTTGTGTCACTAACAATAGGAAACAACTGGTCTGTATGCACACTTACATGACTTTCCAATTCAGACTCTGAGAGGAATCTTTCCCCGCAGGTCTTGCAAAGGTACGGTGTCTCGTCAGCGTGTGCTCTCTTCATGTGGACCGTCAGTTCGTAGTTCCGTCTGAAATCTTTCCCACATGTTTCACAATAGTACGGCTTCTCACCCGTGTGGATTTTCATGTGGCGCAATAAGCTATCGTTACGTCTGAAGTCTTTCCCGCATGTTTGGCAAGAAAATGGCCTCTCACCTGTGTGGATTCTCATGTGGACTGTCAAGTCACTATTGTATCCAAAATCTTTTCCGCATAGTTTGCAGGTATACGGCTTCTCGCCAGTGTGGATTCTCATGTGAACCAACAAGTCACTATTAAGTCTGAAATCTTTCCCACATGTATTACAAGTATACGGCTTCTCACCTGTGTGGATGCTTATATGTCTCTTCAATACAAACATGTCGCAGAATGTTTTCCCACAGGTGTTGCAAACATACAGCTTCTCACTACTGTGGGCTCTTTTCATGTGGACTGTCACTTCACACTTACGTCTGAAATCCTTTCCACATATTTTGCAAGTGAACGGCTTCTCACCTGTGTGAATTCTCATATGGAGCAGCAAGCCGTCAGGACGTCTGAAATCCTTCCCACATATTTTACAAATATACGGCCTCTCCCCTGTGTGGATTCTCATGTGAACTGTAAAGTCACTGTTATAAGGGAAATCTTTCCCACATATTTTACAAGTAAATGGATTCTCACCAGTATGCGTTCTCATGTGGACCAACAAGTCACCATGACGCCTGAAATCTTTCCCACACGTTTTACAAGTATAGGGTTTCTCACCTGTGTGGATTCTCAAATGCCTGTTTAACACTGACATCTCACAGTAACCTTTCCCACAGAACTTGCAAAGGTACGGCTTCTCACCTGTGTGGGCTCTTCTCATGTGGACTGTCAGCTCATAGTTACGTTTGAAAGCTTCCCCGCATGTGTTACATATAAACTGCCTCTCACCTGTGTGTGATCTCACGTGGGCTGACAGGCGATTACTATATAAAAAGTCTTTTCCGCACATTTTGCAAGAATATGGCTTCTTAACTGTGTGGACTCTCAGGTGTTTCCACAATACTGATTTATACTTAAAATTGTTGCCACATTTTTCACATTTGAAAGACTTTTTACCTGCGTGAGCATGACGGTGAATCTCTGACAAGTTTGAGTTGTTGACTTTGTTACTGTATTGTCTTCTCTTTGGTTTTGGTTCTGAGTCTCCATGTTTGTCTCCTCTCTGATCTTGGCTCTCAAAATCAAACGAGTTGTGGTAGAGGAGCTGGTGGTAACTGTGTTCTGATACCACGGGGCTTATAACTGGTACGCTGAACTCAAACTCCTCCTCTGCTGCACTCAGAGCATCATCAGGACTGAAGTTGAGAGTCTGGTCTTCACTGTGGTCTCTTTCCTCATGAGTAGGAGTCAACATGGAGGCATCAGTCTCCTGCTTCAGTTCAAGCTGCTCTCCCTCCTGACTGGTGCAGAGTTCCTCCTCTTCCTCTTTAATCTGTGGAGGCTCTGGCTCCTCTTGGTCCACACTGGAGTTCCTCTGCTGAATACAGAGCTGCTGCTCAGAGAGAACCTCCTCCACCTTACACACATGTTGCTGTGGGAGCTCTGGAGGGACACACAACACAATGAACACGATGCTACTATGATGGCAAACACACGAGCACATTAGCACCAGCATGTTTTAAAAGCCTCACATTTTACCCACCTATCCTGTGCAGCCTTATTTCAGGTTTCCAAACGACATCCAACAGTCTCCTCTGACGGTCGAGCTCTTCTTCGTACTCGACGATAGTTTTATGAAAAACTCCGAATATTTCTTGAGCAGCAGCAGTTAGTCTCTCATTAACAAACTCTCTCAGATGCTCAGCTGAAGACATTGTTGCTTTACTTTAAAAAAGTGACCATCTGCGCTGCGACTGTCGTTTCCAGCTAACTCAACACATCCATACAGCTAACGCTCCTAGCGCTTGTATTGTTTACTTCCGGTGGATGTCACCCTGTGAAGTTCCGACAGCGGAAGTGAGCTAGCTGTTCCGTTCGTTCCGCTTTCAAGTCTGTTAAAAACAGACATGGTGCGGTGCAAATTAGTTTCCTTTTAATGAAATAATATTGTTTGAAGTTGAAATAATAGATGCAGCTGTTTTTTGGTGGCTTGTTTCTAATGTGGCTCCCAGAGCTCTGTTAAAGGCTTCATTTTGTGGCAGTCTTCAAACGCTCTGATCAGCTTCAGCATCATCGACTAACAGCCTCATGTTGTCATGATCTGGATTAGAGGTTATGCCCTCGTTTTCCTATGGTATGTCAGAGCTTGTGTGCTTTTCTATAGTGCATTTGCCTTAATGTGCTTTGATTTTATGGAGACGTCACTGTCTTGCTAACTGTTCTTATGTGCTTTGCGCTTTTGGGTGTTTGTGTGCTGTGTGCTTTGTGTTTTATTTTGTACTATTTTATAGTGCGTTCTTAATGTTTTTGGTTATTTGGTTATGTCATTGTTTTATCAATAGTGCTTATGTCTTGTTTTTCCTTTGTGCTTTTGTCCATGGTTATATGTTGCTCTGTGCTTATTTGCCCTTCTATGAACATGCTATCAATCTGCTTTTATCTGTGCTTTTGTGTTATTTTAATGTCTTTTTATTATATCCCCATAAACCATCAACCTGCCAGGGACTGTAGATGAAAATTAGCCTGTATGGCTGAATCTGGCACATTTATGTTACTTAAGTGATCACGTTCATAAATGTGCACTGTCCCTTTCTAAATAAAATAAACATAGACATAAGCCGTATCGAGGTTTGGGGGAAAACAACCTTGAGTTTCTCTCTGCTATCTGCTGCAAATCTGTGTGTGATATGTTCAGTGAGTCTTTGAACACCAAGTTTTGATCTTAAAAGATGAGCAGGCCAGTTAAGAACTAGAATTACTGCCTTGCGGTTGTATGCCTCCATGCAACAGGTAAGTTGCAGTTGACACTGCTTCATATATGGATGTTGCTGTTACAAAGCTACAAATTCTAAAACATGGATGCTTCACACACGTCTTTCCCTCGGCAGTACGTAGGATCTAAACAATCAGCACAGTTTCAAGGTGGGCACCCAAGTTTAGAGTCACCAATTCAGTGTCTTATCAAATGTCTCCCCTTCTCTTTCTGAGATATGATGCTGAGTAATGGACAGAAAAGTGTTTTTACAGAACATTATGATTTCACAGTGAACTTGACCCTTTGACGATTTAAAATGTCATCACTTCATTGTGTTATCAGATTCGACATTTGTGTGAAATTTTGTCATAATTAGCACGAGTTCTTACAGCCAAAACCATGTTTATTAAGGTCAGGATGACCTTTGACCTTTAATCTAGCAGTTCACTCTTGAGTCCAAGTGGCCGTTTGTGCCAAACGTGAGGAAATTCTCACAAGGCTTTCTCGAGATAACGTGTTTATTAGAATGACATGGATATAAGATCATAATGACCTTGACCTTTGACGAGCAAAATCTAATCAGTTCATTGTTGAGTCCAAGTGGCCGTTTGTGCCAAATTTAATGAAATTCTGTTAAGGCCTTTATAACATACTGTGTTAATAAGAACAGACACAAGATCACAGTGACCTTTGACCACCGAGGTTTAATCACTTCATTGAGTCCAAGTGGCTGTTTGTGCCAAATTTGACCTTTTATTTCAGCATTTTCAATGTAAAACAAATGCTCCTTACATCATTTTAACAACTCAGTCACAAATATCTTCATAGGTGGAAAAACAAAAAACAAATCATAGGACTTCAACATTACTGGTAAAATAAAACACATATACACAGTGATTGCTACTCAAACAATTACAATCCACTACTCCTGAGATACTCGAGTACAGGGCTCCATTGAATCTTAGTTAGAAAACCTTAACCTTTCTAAATACAACACATTCATGGTCTCTCTTATCCACAGATCATTTGTTGGTGCATAGTCTGACTTCCACATAAGTAGAATAGGTTTCCTTGCTACAGCGATACCAAATGAAACAGCCTGAGTTTCATACTTGCTTGCCAAAGGTAACACTTGTGGCACCAAGGGCATCAACTAGTGGGTTAGGTTCCCTGTTCTTCTCAAAGGCATTTAGGACACATTCAAATATACTCTTCCGATAAGTTAATGTCCAACATGTCCAAAGAGAATGTGTTAATTTTCCGTTTGCCTCTTTACACCCACTACAGAGGAAGGAAACATCTAGTGCAATCAGTCTTTGGAGCAGCATAGCCTGTTTTAAATTGTATAAAACTGTGTCAACATTTTTGCACACTTTCAAGACTCCTTCCAAATCTCATCGTGTAGTTTGTGCCAAATCTGAGGAAATTCTCTCAAGGCTTTCTTGAGGTAACGTGTTTACGAGAATGACATGGACACAAAATCATAATGACATTGACCAAGAAAATCTAATTAGCTCATTGCTGAGTCCAAGTGGACGTTTGTGCCAAATTTAAAGAGATTTTCTCAAGGTATTCTTAAAATACTGCATTCACGAGAATCAGACAGACATACATACTCACAACCCAAAAACGTAACGCCTCCAGCCACAGCTATCACTGGCACAGAGGTATAAAAATCAGAATCTCTAAGCGGTATCTCTAGCCGTGATTTCAGTGTGACACAAAGAAATCGTCAGTTTTGTGAGGTTTAAATATTTCAGCTACTTGTAGAATTTCTCTCCAACTGAGTCAGAAACCAAATAATACCATTTATGTAATTACATCAAACTGACATGAGTAGACAATGAGAATTTATGTAATTAATGCTCATAGAATTGACCTTATTTGCTTTAATAGAGTTAATGTATTTACCGTGCATTTAAAAAATGTGGATGTTAACCAGCACATTTTAAATACAAGGAATTTATTAACAGTAACTACATATGAAAACAAATCTGACACCTGGCAAATGCTGTCATGTCATCAGTCTAAAGTCTACGCGCTCACTGTGAAACTAACATTTACTGTTATTTGGTAGACTGCAGTTGTTTCAAATAAACACCTCCAGAACAGAAATAAAAGCAATGTAGTCATGTGAAGGGAAACTTTACAGCAAGATAATATCGTCTCATACTTATTTAACGCAATTTATATTCTGTTACAGAGATGCAACACCTGCACAAGTGTTTCATTCAGTTAGTGAACACGTCTCCACAGGAGTTTCAGCTCAATGGTTTCTCCTGTGTATGTTGGTCCTCTGGTGTTTCTTTCAAGTATGTGATGTGAGTAAAACTTTTCCTTCAAATGCTGCCATTATGTGGCTCTTCACTTGCGTGAGTTCTTATCAGTGTGGGCTCTTTTCATGTGGACTGTTAATGCATAGTTCCATCTGAAATTTTTCCCACATGTTTTACAAGGGTAAGGCTTCTCACCTGTGTGGATTCTCAAATGCCTGTTTAATACCGACGTCTCATAGAACCTTTTCCCGCAGGTGTTGCAAAGGTACGGCTTCTCATCGGTGTGGGCTCTCCTCATGTGGATTGTTAACTCGTGTTTAAGTTTGAAATCTTTCCCACATGTTTTACAAATAAACGGCCTCTCACCTGTGTGGATTCTCGTGTGGATCAGCAAGCCGTCACGACGTCTGAACTCTTTTCCACATGTTTTACAAGAATATGGTTTCTCACCCGTGTGGACTCTCGTGTGGATTTTTAACTCGCTATTGTAGGGGAAATCTTTCCCGCATGTTTTGCAGGAGAACGGCTTCTCTCCAGTGTGGGTTCTCACATGGACCAACAAGTCACTGTTAAGTCTGAAATCTTTCCCACATGTTTTGCAAGTATATGGCTTCTCACCTGTGTGGATTCTTTCGTGTCTTTTCAAAACCGCCAAGTCACAGAATCTTTTCCCGCAGGTCTTGCAAAGGCACGGCTTCTCACCTGTGTGGACTCTCGCATGTTTCCACAAAAGTGACTGAAACTTAAAGTCTTTCCCACAATTTTCACATTTGAAAGACTTCTCACCTGTGTCGGTATCACAATGGATCTCTGATGAGTCCGTGTTGTTTACAGTGCGGTCTTGACTTCTGCTTTTGCGACGACTTCTCTTTGGCTTTGGTTCTGCATTTCTAGTTGCTCCCGAGTCTCCATGTTTGTGTCCTCTCTGATCTTGGCTCTCAGCTTCAGGAGAGTTGTGAGAGACGAGCTGGTGGTAACTGTGTGCTTCTGATCGCACAGAGTTTATAACTGGCATCCCTACAGACTCTTCGTCTGCTGTACTTAAAGTGTCATCAGGACTGAAGTTGAGAGTCTGGTCTTCACTGTGGTCTCTTTCCTCATGAGTAGGAGTCAACATGGAGGCATCAGTCTCCTGCTTCAGTACAAGCTGCTCTCCCTCCTGACTGGTGCAGAGTTCCTCCTCTTCCTCTTTAATCTGTGGAGGCTCTGGCTCCTCTTGGTCCACACTGGAGTTCCTCTGCTGAATACAGAGCTGCTGCTCAGAGAGAACCTCCTCCTCCTTACACACATGTTGCTGTGGGAGCTCTGGAGGGACACACAACACAATTATTAGGATACTAATGGGATGGTGGAGAAACACACACCTGAGCAAATAAATACAGCTAATAATTCAAAGCCATACTCCTCTGTAAGTTTTTAAAGACCGTTATAGTTGTACCCACCTATCCTGTGCAGCCTTACTCGAGGTTTCCAAACGACATCCAACAGTCTCCTCTGACGGTCGAGCTCTTCTTCGTACTTGACGATGGTTTTATGAAAAACTCCGAATATTTCTCGAGCAGCAGCAGTTAGTCTCTCATGAACAAACTCTCTCAGATGCTCAGCTGAAGACATTGTTGCTTTGTTACAAAATAAATCACTATCTGAGCAGCGACTGTCGTTTTCCAGCCAATTCAACACCTTCATGCAGCTAACAGTTAGCGCCGGTAGTGTTTACTTCCGGTGGAGTAACACTGTTGCGTTCCGACAGCGGACGTGAGCTAAGCGTTCTGTTCGTTCCGCTTTCAACTATGTTCAAACACAGTGTTGTTGAGTTTGATATTGGCTGCTTTTTTAATTGAATAATAATCTTTGTGGTTGGAACACGGTGGCTTAATTCTATGTCTGTCTGTCTGTGGCTCCCATAGCTTTGTTCAAGGCATCATTTTGTGCCAGCCTTGAACTAGAAATTGTACCGGTAACGATTCCAGTATCGGAAATGCCTCTGATACTGGCTAAAATGCGGTATTGGCATCGGTGAGTACAGCCTATGACCAATCGGATACCACGTAATGCCTCACATCATTACGCATACGCACGCTACATGCAGACGAAACGGAAACGGAGCAGAGTTTAAAAAGAATTCTACTGTAGCCTTTAAAATGTCTTTTTTTTACCAAATTGTGAGGCTGCACTTTAACCTGTGTCTTGATCTGTGTCAACACTGGATAATAATAATAATAATAATAATAAAATGTTTTATGGCATTTATTCTACTATTATGTATTTATTTCTTAATATTTTACATATAGTTTTAGGAGTTGAGACATGCCATCTAAAGATGACCATGTGTCTGATATCTGCTGCAGTGTTCATCAATGTATTTGAAAAACATAATATTTATAAGCGTCCACACAAGCCGACACAACATAAGTCATCCAAATCACACCATCGGTATAACAGCCGCCACTGTGCTGGTTACTTTATTTGGGAGATTACAGTTGTTTCAAAGAAATATTGAGCCAACAGAGATGTAACATTCATATGAAGCAAAATTTTACAGCAAGATATTGACATCTCAACTTTGTGGGGAAAAAACTGTATGAAGTAACAGATGTGGCAAAAGTGTTTCATTCAGTTGGTGAACACGTCTCCACGGGAGGTTCAGCTCAACGGTTTCTCCTGTGAATGTTCCCTTGGATTTTTTTCTTTTCCAAGTATGTGATTTGAGAAGTGCTGCAATTATTGGGGTTCTTACTTGTATGGGTTACATCAGAAAACTACGTGTCTGCATGCACGCTTGTATGACTTTCCAGTTCAGACACTGAAACAAATCTTTCCCCGCAGGTCTGGCAAAGATGCGACTCCTCATCAGTGTGGGCTCTTTTCATGTGGACTGTCAATTCATAGTTCCGTCTGAAATCTTTACCACATGTTTTACAGGTGAACGGCTTCTCCCCCGTGTGGATTCTCGTGTGGAGCAGCAAGCCGTCACGACGTCTGAACTCTCGGCCACACGTTTTGCATGAATATGGTTTCTCACCCGTGTGGATTCTCATGTGGCTTTTAAAGTCACTATTATATCCAAAATCTTTCCCACATATTTTGCAGGTATACGGATTGTCACCGGTGTGGATTCTCATGTGGACTGTCAAGCCGCTATGAAGTCTGAAATCTTTCCCACATGTTTGACAGATATAAGGCCGCTCACCTGTGTGGATTCTCACATGCCTTTTCAACACTGACATCTCACAGAAACTTTTCCCACAGAACTTGCAATGGTACGGCTTCTCACCTGTGTGGGCTCTTCTCATGTGGACTGTCAGCTCATAGTTACGTCTGAAAGCTTCCCCGCATGTGTTACATATAAACTGCCTCTCATCTGTGTGCGTTCTCACGTGTGCCAACAAGTGACTATTATATCCGAAATCTTTCCCACATATTTTGCAAGAATACGGCTTCTGACCTGTGTGGATACTCGTGTGCCTTTTCAATGACAACATGTCGCAGAATCTCTCCCCGCAAAACTTGCAAAGGTACGGCTTCTCACCTGTGTGGGCTCTCCTCGTGTGGATTTTCAACTCACCGTTGTGTTTGAACACCCTCCCACATGTTTTGCATGTAAATGGCTTCTCACCTGTGTGTATTCTCATGTGGGCCAACAGGCCGCTGTTATATATAAAACCTTTTCCACATATTTTGCAAGAGTATGGCTTCTCACCTGTGTGGACTCTCAGGTGTTTCCAAAATGCTGCCCTATACTTAAACTCATTCCCACACTTTTCACATTTGAAAGTCTTTTTACCTGTGTGGGTATTACGGTGAATCTCTGACAAGTTAGCGTTGTTGACAGTGCTACTGTAACTTCTGCTTTTGTGACGTCTTTTCTTTGGCTTTGGTTCTGCGTTTCTAGTCGATCCCGAGTCTCCATGTTTGTCTCCTCTCTGATGTTGGCTCTCAGCTTCAGGAGAGTTGTGAGAGAGGAGCTGGTGGTAACTGTGTTCTTCTGACACCACGGGGCTTATACCTGATACATCGACCTGAAACTCCTCCTCTGCTGCACTCAGAGTGTTGTCAGAACTGAAGTTCAGGTTCTGATCTTCATCGTGGTCACTGTCTTCATAAGGAGGAATCAACATGGAGGCGTCTGTCCCATGCTCTTCCTCCTCTTCCTCTTTAATCTGTGGAGGCTCTGGCTCCTCTTGGTCCACACTGGAGTTCCTCTCCTGAATACAGAGCTGCTGCTCAGAGAGAACCTCCTCCTCCTTACACACATGTTGCTGTGGGAGCTCTGGAGGGACACACAACACAAGGAACAAGATACTAATGGGATGGTAGAGAAGAGGTTATATAGAGGTTATATTTAAGTTAAATTCCTCCACTTTAACCTATAAGAATTAACACACTTTACACACCCGTACTGTGCAACTTAATTCGGGGTTCCCACACGATATTCATCAACAGTCTCCTCTGACGGTCGAGCTCTTCTTCATACTCGACGATAGTTTTATGAAAAACTCCGAATATTTCTCGAGCAGCAGCAGTTAGTCTCTCATTAACAAACTCTCTCAGATGCTCAGCTGAAGACATTGTTGCTTTAATACTAATTAAATAATCATCTGCGCCGCGACTGTCGCATTCCAGCTAATTTGACCAGTACTAGCTTCTACTTGTTTACTTCCGCGTGGTGTCACAATGCAAAGTTCCGACAGCGGAAGTGAGCCAGGCGTTCCGTTCGTTCCGCTTTCAGATATGTCCATTAACAGTGCTGATGTGATGGATGTTGGCTGCTTTTTCAATTGAGTAATATTGTTTGTAGTTGAAATAATAAGTCTATTTGGATTTTGAAGGTTTTATTCTAACGTGGCACCCATCTCTGCCTCACAGAGCTTAGTTAAAGGCATCGTTTCGTGCCAGTCTCGACAAGCTCATCTCAGTTTCAGCATTACTGAGGTTTGGGGGAATAAGTTGACTTTGTGTTTTGTTCTGTTTGATGCCTGCCAAAAAGTTGCAAAAAGGACTCCCGCACAGTCTAACAATATCGCAATAAATCATTTATTTATTATGACGTTTCGATACTAGACCTTCATCAGGCAAACCAGTTAAAAAATTGTGGGAAATTGAATTTCCCTTTGGGGATTAATAAAGTATATACAATTAAATTAAATTAAAATGTATGTCTTATTTTACCCCACCTACTTATTCTTTTCATTACTGTTTGACCATGTGCTGTGTTCTTTTTGTACAGATTACCTGAAGCAATAGTAACAGTTAAAACAAAAGTGACATCTCCAGCTGTGATCTCAGTGCAGCACCTAAAAGAATTATTTTATCAGTTTCGTCAGGTTTTCATCTTTCAATTTTATATAGAACCTCCATCCAATTAGGTCAAAAACCAAATAAATAATTTATGTAATTAAATCAAACTGCCTTCATAAATTATGAGAATTTATGTAACAATAGCTCACAGAGTTTACTGACATTTACCTTAAAGCTTATGTAACTACTGTTAATAAATTCTGTTTATTTTAAATATGTTGGTAATTCATAGAATTTACGAACCGTAATTACATAAAAAAAAAATATTTTGACATCTGGCAAATGTTATTATTCACACAAGTCAAGACAAGAATCAGTCAGTCACATCACACCATTAGTGTAACAGCCACAGCTGTGCACTCAGCTAACACTTTCCTTTATTTGGTAGATTACAGTTGTTTCAGAGAAATACTTACCAAACAGAAAAAAAGCAATACAGTCATGTGAAAGGAAACTTTACAACAAGATATCGACATCTCATCTTTATTGGAAACATGATGTATTCAGCTAAGGAGATGTAGTGACTGCAGAAGTTTGTTTTATTCATTTAGTGAACACATTTCAACTCCACGGTTTCTCCTGCGTGCATCAGGGTTCACACACATTTTCATACTTTAGTTATTTTGTTGCAATTCTATGTTCTTAAATTAATAATTAAAATATTATTTTACTAATTTGTCATACTGTCAAGAATATTGTTATCGCACAAATACCCTGAAAATTTGTGATATTATTTTAGGGCCACATCGCCCACCCCTACATGATAATACGATATCATGGTGACTCCCACCTCGAACAGGTACACACAATAAATTCGCCGTTACGTTAAATAATGTGGAAGATTATCCATGAGAGATTATTGTAACAATTTCATTACAAACAATAAATTCCATGACTTTTCAAAACTTTCAAGAATTTTGCTAATTCCATGACCTTTCCAGGCATGGAAAAAAGAGTTTGTGAAATTTCTATGACTCTTCCTGGTTTTCCATGACTGTAGGAACCCTGTATATTGAACCTCTGGTATTTTTTGTGATTGAGAATAACTTTTTCAACAAGAAGTGCTGCAATTATGTGGCTCCTCCTCACTTCCAGTGGGATACTACTTGTCTGCATGCACACTTATATGACTTTCCAATTCAGACTCTGAGTCAAATCTTTCCCCGCAGGTCTTACAAAGGTACGGCTCCTCGTCACTGTGGGCTCGTCTCATGTGGACTGTCAATTCATAGTTACGTCTGAAATCTTTCCCGCATGTTTTACAGGTAAACGGCTTCTCACCTGTGTGGATTCTCGTGTGGACCAACAAGTCACTATTACGTCTGAAATCTTTCCCACATGTTTTACAGGCATATGGCTTATCACCTGTGTGGATTCTCACATGCCTTTTCAATACAAACAAGTCACAGAAGCTTTTCCCACAGGTGTTGCAAAGGTACGGCTTCTCGTTAGTGTGGGCTCTTCTCATGTGGACTGTTAATTCATAGTTGCGTCTGAAATCTTCCCCACATGTTTGGCACGTAAACGGCCTCTCACCTGTGTGTGTTCTCATGTGGGCCAACAAATGACTGTTATATCCAAAGTCTTTCCCGCACGTTTCGCAAGTATACGGTTTCTCACCAGTGTGGACTCTCATGTGGACCAACAGCTCACTTTTAAGTCTGAAATCTTTCCCACACGTTTTACAACTATACGGTTTCTCCCCTGTGTGGATTCTCTCATGTCTTTTCAGCACTGACATCGCAGAGAATCTTTTACCGCAGAACTTGCAGAGGTTCTGCTTCTCTCCTGTGTGGGCTCTTCTCATGTGGACTTTCAACATACCATTGTGTTTGAAAGCTCTCCCACATGTTTTGCACGTGAACGGCCTCTCAACCCTGTGTGTGCTCATGTGGGCCAACAAGCTGCTGTTGTACGTGAACTCTTTCCCACATGTTTTGCAAGAGTATGGCTCCTCATCTGGGTGTATTCTCAGGTGCTTCCACAAGGCTGACTTATACTTAAACTCGCTGCCACATTTTTCACACTTAAAGGATTTAATCTCAGTCAAGTCAGAGTTGTTGTCATTGTTGCCCTGACTTCTGCTTTTGTGATTTCTTTTCTTTGGTTCTGGCTCTGTGTTTCTAGTTGATCCCGAGTCTCCATGTTCGCCTTCTTTCTGATCTTGGCTCTCAGCTTCAGGAGAGTTGTGAGAGACGAGCTGCTGGTTACTGTTAGCTTCTGATACAGCTGGGCTTGTAACTGATACGTCAATTTCAAACTCCTCCTCTGCTGCACTCAGAGTGTCGTCAGAATTGAAGTTGAGAGTCTGGTCTTCACTGTGGTCTCTTTCCTCATGAGTAGGAGTCAACATGGAGGCATCAGTCTCCTGCTTCAGTTCAAGCTGCTCTCCCTCCTGACTGGTGCAGAGTTCCTCCTCTTCCTCTTTAATCTGTGGAGGCTCTGGCTCCTCTTGGTCCACACTGGAGTTCCTCTCCTGAATACAGAGCTGCTGCTCAGAGAGAACCTCCTCCTCCTTACACACATGTTGCTGTGGGAGCTCTGGAGGGACACACAACACAATTATTAGGATACTAATGGGATGATGGAGATGAAAATAACACAGACATGCCAGCAAATTAGTAAAGCTTCTATATAAATCTATTTCCTCCATTTAATGTTATTAAAAGCAACATTTTTTTACACACCCTTGCTGTGTAACTTTATTTGGGGCTCCCAAACGATATTCATCAACAGTCTCCTCTGACGATTGATCTCTTCTTCATACTCGACGATAGTTTTCTGAAAAACTCCGAATATTTCTTGAGCAGCAGCAGTTAGTCTCTCATTAACAAACTCTCTCAGATGCTCAGCTGAAGACATTGTTGCTTATTCGCGATACAAATCACTATCTGTGCTGCGACTCTCGTTTTCCAGCTAATTCAAAATATACATGCTAACAGTTAGCGCTTGTATTGTTTACTTCCGGTGGATGTCACCCTGTGAAGTTCCGACAGCGGAAGTGAGCTCGCTGTTCCGTTCCGTTTTCTACTATGTTCAAAAACAGACCTAATGTGTTGTATATTGGCTGCATTTGAATTGAATAATATTGTTTGTGATTGAAATAATCGATACAGTTGGATTATGGTGTCTTGATTCTAATGTGTCTCCCACAGCTTTGTTAATACATCATTTTGTGCCTGTCTTGAAAAACTCTGATCAACTTCAGCTTCACTGACCAACAGCAGTGATGAGGTTTGTGGGGGAACCTTCATATCTGCTGCAATTGTGTGTATGATAACAGGCACAGTGGGTTTTGGAGCATTAAGTGCTTGAGCAAGTTAGTGGAGGAAGATCAGAAGCTTGGAGTGCTGTCCCAAGTTATGATCTCAGGCTAGTTATTTGGTCTGTTTTGTCAGGTTTATAAATTTCAGTTACATATATTCATCTTCAATTAAGTCAAAATAAAACAGTTCAAATAAAACTGAGATGGGTACACAGAGAATTTATGTAACTATAGCTCATAGTTTCCCCAGTTTACTTCTTGTCATATTTGACATACACATAATGCATATTTTCATATTTATTTTGTTTGTATATAATCGTAAAATATCATATTTGAAATAATCGGAAATTCATTAACAATAAAAAAAACCTACCATTTACATAATTTAATTAAATAAAACTGAGAATGTAATTATAGCTCATAGAATTCCCCCAATTGCTTCAATAAAGTTTATGTAATCACTGTTACTAAATATTGTCTATTTCAAATGTCATATTTGACATATAGAGTGCATTTTGTATATATTTATGAAATGTCATATTTTAAATAATCTGAAATCTATTAACAATAATTGCATAAAAAAAATTCCGACATCTGACAAATGCAGTTATCCACACAAGCTGACACAAGAATCACTCATCCACATCACACCATTATTACAACAGCCACCACAGTGCACTCACATTGATACTAACATTTTCCTTTATTGAGGCGATTAGTTATTTCACAGAAATACTCAAGAAATATTCAGCAGAGATGTAAGCAGTGCAGTCACGTGAAGCGAACTTTACAGCAAGATATACTGACATCACATCTTTATTGAAAGCATTTTACAAGTTAAAGGGATGGTTCAGATTTTTGCAAATGGGATTGTATTGTAATATGAACTTGCATAATGTAGTGTTGGGTATGTCTTGTCTTTTTAACATATATATTATATTTATTTATTGTATTTTTGTACATAGATGATTGTCTGTTTTTATGTGGTATTATTATTATTATGGGGTATTTACCCATAGTGAGTGTACTGCATACAGTAAGCAGTCAGCACGCCACTAGTTTTAAAATTAATATCAGTTTAAGTGCACGCTATATTAAGATTATTTCCACAGCTTTACCTTAATGTCAGACAGTAATTTCCAGTGAGAAATGAAGCTGTTATAGTGTTCTCTTCAAAGCCAGACCCCACTGAGAAAAACAGTGATTTAACATCGCTGAACACAGGAGCTGCTGGTCTACTGCCGCCTCGATTTGTTAGCCTGTTTGTGTTATTGTGTGGCCTTAGCATTTATAAGGGTTAGTTCAGACTCACCAAAGTCACACAATAGCACAAACAGACTAAGTGATAGAGGCAGCAGCTCCTGTGTGCAGCGAGCTAAAATTACTATTTTTCTCAATGGAGTCTGGTGGCTTTGACGCGAGCACAGATGGGGAAATGAAGGTGTTCCCTGTCGAAACAGGCTGTCTAAAGGAAAGGTAAGACAAAGCAGTGAAAATATTGGTAGTATATCATACACTTAAACTGATATAGATTTTTTTTAGGTGGGGCTTTTTTTAACGTTTTGTGTCTTGACTGCTTCAGAGCAGCACATTGCTTGGCCTGTGTGTTGGACTCCTGCCTTCTTCTCCAAACTTGGGGCACACTGACAGACATCTAGTGTATGTAATACAATGAGAATGGATGAGTACCCGTACAACCACACTTAAAACATACTGAACTATCCCTTGAAGGAGATGTAGCAACAGCAAAAGCATGTTTCATTCAGTTTGTGAACACGTCTCCAGAAGAGTTTCAACTCAATGGTTTCTCCTGGGTTTGTTAATCCTCTGGTATTTTAGCGCTGCCATGATGTGGCTCCTCACTTGTGTCAGTCCAAACTGAATACTACTGATCTGTATGAACACATACATGCCTTTCCAATAAGATTATCGAATCAAAAATTTTCCCACAGGTGTTGCAAAGGTACGGCTTCTCATCAGCGTGGACTCTTCTCATGTGGACTGACAATTCATAGTTACGTATGAAAGCTTCCCCACATGTCTGGCACGTAAACGGCTTCTCGCCTGTGTGTGTTCTCATGTGGGCCAACAAATGACTGTTATATCCAAAATCTCTTCCACATGTTTTACAAGTGTACAGCTTCTTACCTGTGTGACTCCTCATGTGGACCCACAAGTCACTATTCTGTCTGAAATCTTTCCCACACGTTTTACAAGTGTACAGCTTCTCACCTGTGTGGATGCTAATATGCCTTTTCAATACTGAAACGTCACAAAATCTTTTCCTGCAGAACTTGCAAGAGTACGGCTTCTCACCAGTGTGGGCTCTCCTCATGTGGACTGTCAGCTCATAGTTACGTTTGAAATCCTCCCCACACGTTTTGCATGTAAAAAGCCTCTCGTCTGTGTGTGTCACCATGTGGGCCAACAAGTCTTTATTAAGTTTGAAATCTTTCCCACATGTTTTACAACTATATGGTGTCTCACCTGTGTGGATTCTCTCATGCTTTTTCAACACTGAAATCGCACAGAATCTTTTCCCGCAGAACTTGCAGAGGATGGGCTTGTCACTCGTCTGGACTCTGACCCTGTGGTTTTTCAAATCACAGCTGTGTTTGAAAGCTCTCCCACAAGTTTTGCATGTGAACGGCCTCTCACCCCTGTGTGTGCTGATGTGTTTCAACAACTGGCTGTTATATATAAAATCTTTTCCACATATTGTGCAGGAATGTGGCCTCTCGGCTGTGTGGACTCTCATGTGTTTCCACAATGTTGACTTAAAGTTGAAGTCTTTCCCACATTTTTCACACTTGAAGGACTTTTCACCTGTGTGAGCATGACGGTAAAAGTCTGATATGTTCGGGTTGTTTGCAGTGTTATCATGATTTTTGCTTTTGTGACGTCTTTTCTTTGGTTTTGGTTCTGCGTCACTGGTTGTTCCCAAGTCTCCATGTTCACCTTCTTCCTGATCTTGGCTCTCAGCTTCATGAGAGCTGTGGAAGAGGAGCGGGTGGTAACTGTGTTCTTCTGATACCACAGAGCTTGAACCTGCTGCGCTGAACTCTGATTCCTCCTCTGCTGCACTGAGAGCATCATCAGAACTGAAGTTCAGGTTCTGATCCTCACTGTGGTCACTGTCTTCATAAGGAGGAATCAACATGGAGGCGTCTGTCCCATGCTCTTCCTCCTCTTCCTCTTTAATCTGTGGAGGCTCTGGCTCCTCTTGGTCCACACTGGAGTTCCTCTCCTGAATACAGAGCTGCTGCTCAGAGAGAACCTCCTCCTCCTTACACACATGTTGCTGTGGGAGCTCTGGAGGGACACACAACACAATTATTAGGATACTAATGGGATGGTGGAGAGGAAAATAATCTAGACATGCCAGCCAATATATAAAACTAAAAATGGAAATGAATGAGCTTTAATCACCCCTGCTGTGTGGCTTTTTTGGGGGCTCCCAAACGATATTCATCAACAGTTTGCGCTGACGGTCGATCTCTTCTTCATACTCGACGATAGTTTTCTGAAAAACTCCGAATATTTCTTGAGCAGCAGCAGTTAGTCTCTCATTAACAAACTCTCTCAGATGCTCAGCTGAAGACATTGTTGCTTATTCGCGATACAAATCACTATCTGTGCTGCGACTCTCGTTTTCCAGCTAATTCAAAATATACATGCTAACAGTTAGCGCTTGTATTGTTTACTTCCGGTGGGTGTCACCCTGTGAAGTTCCGACAGCGGAAGTGAGCGCGCTGTTCCGTTCGTTCCGCAGAATTGATTATTTGGTCTGTCACGTTTTCATATTTAAATCACATTAAGAATATCGTTTCATCTGAGTAAAAGAACAAATCAATAAAGCAGTTTAACTCATCGACAGGCAATTTCAAACAAATAGGTTTTCCAAAGATGAGACTGATTTTGCAGCCCTGTTGGTGAGCATCAAACTATTTGAAACACGTAACATTTCCTATCAGTAAATACCTCAACTTTATCAAAGTAAATTCAACAAATTTGAAGTACACCGGTTTTATTAACAGCTATTACATAAACTTTAATATGGTAAATTGGGTAAATGTTTTGAGCTACATAAACCTACATTTTCACACTGTTTGCATCTCAGTTTTATTTGATTTAATTACGCAAATTGAACTTTTTTTTCCTGTATGTTGGAATTACTTGACTTGATTGGAAACAATGTGGTAGTCCATCAGAGTCACCAGCAGGGCGCGCCAGTGACTCAGCATCAGGGTTTCAAAGGTTTAAATGTCTGCAGGTTGAGAGACCTCAGGAGGCTTTAAGAGGCTCATGTATGAGCAAACTGGGAACTGTGGAGATTGGTGGAAGTGTCTGACCCGACCTGATCATCACAGGAGATGCACATAAACGTTTAACTTGTGTTTTTTAGAGGAAAACGGTGAGTTTATCCTTTTATACATATCTCATCTAAAACCAGGAGGTGTTTTCAGAGGGATCTGTGTAAAAGAAAATAGTTTATCTATAGTATAACAGCACAGACAAACAAACACAATAACAATATAAACAGTCGACAGACAGACCCTCCTCACGTCTCAGGAATCTTAGTATTTAATGATATTAAGAATAATATGCATTTTAATTATGTCTGTACCATTAAAATCCATGTCCATGTTATTTCAAACACTAGCAAGTGGAAATACTTCACTTCTGGCATGCTGTGTGCACATGCATGTGTTTATACATACATATTGTATTTATAGATACTTTTAATAACAGCACAAATTTTACAACTGTCAGATTCATCCTCTCTCTTTTATGTTATTAGCATTGTGTTTATACTAATGTGTGCACAGATCTTGTTTCTACTGTTTTACTTCAACCTTTATACATGTTTTTATCCATAGATCATAATTTCCCCTCACAGAGATCAATATATATTTTCAGTGTATCACAAAAGGAGTCTAAACTAGATAACTTCAGTGAAAATGGAGGACAGGTGGTTTTTATTTCTTTGCCATTGAAATAATTTTGCATCAAGAGTTTGCAAAGGAAACATGGAGATGCATTGGGGAGGAGAGGAGACCGAAACGTTGCAAAAGGACTCCCACACACTGTCTTACTTGCAATTTATAATTTATTTACGACATTTCAGTAGCAGATCTTCATCAGCAGTTTGCAAAAGTAACCCTTTAAATTTTAATAAAATGTACTTTAAATTCCAAACTACTGCCTAATGTAACAGGACTTTATAATTTGATAAATCATCAGTTAAAAATATGTTTTTTTCCCCTGTAATCTATTTTAAATGAACAAACCGATGTCATATTATTACTGAGGATGTTACATTAACAGGATTTACTGCTTTTGTTTCCGATTTGAATAAAAACCCACATGAATGTTTTACCACAGCCTATTTTGTCATTTTACAGCCATTATTATTGTATTACACAGAAGAATAAACACGTTTTTTAGGTCAAAAATCAGAGCTGTCGTCTCCTAACAGTAAATCAAACTAAATAATCTATAATAACAATGAAATATTGAATGTCTGTTACCTCAGTGTTGATACCATTCATTATACTTGTAAATCAAAGCACAAAAACAGGTCTTTAAAAACTCGGAACAACTTATTTGCAGCAGTCTTGTTGCAGAACAGTCTTGTAAGGCGAGAGAGAATCTCTGCACATAGCTAACTCAGGCATATGTGAAGAAACACTCCAACAAAAGAGTCAGAAGTATCCTAAATTTACTTGTAAGAAATGTGAGAAAACCCTCAGACAGGATCTGATATTGGAAAATTGGAGCAGAGTGACAGCAGCCTGAGGGGAGTCTGAGGCTGCGAGAACCAAACAGCTCGTTTCCCTCTGAGTTTTGTTTCGAAATGAGCTGCTGCTCTAAAAGCTAGCAATAATTAAAAACCATATCTGCTTCCTTTTGGAGAAAACAACCTAAATTCTTGTCGAGGCTCGTGCTGGGTAAAATAGGAACACTTGTAGAGAGAATATCTTGAAATGAATAAATGATGAACATCCAGCTGAAATGATGAGATTCTGTGTTTTCCCACAGAAATGGGTCTGTGGAGTTTTGGAAATTAATACATTTCATTCAAAGTTAGATAAAAGAGTTATTTATTCTTTTAAATGATTATTTCATCTCTTACATGTTCAGTGGTAACTCTGAGTATCAAACTGATTCTTCCTGAAGATGGAGCCAAAGTGCAGATGTTTTTCAATGAAATGTGACAGCTCATTAGTTCCACCTTTACGCAGCAGTATTATATATTTTATATTTCATCAAAACATATCTCGCTGTGTAATCATAAACACCCTGAATGTAACTCTGATGTGTTGCAGTGACAAAACACATCTGTGTCTTTATTGCAAAGTCAGGAGAGACATTTGCTTTTCTTAAAGATCCTGTTGCTGTTGTCCTCGTACAAATGTTCATATTTAAATGTTAGAATAGTGACTAAACTGACCTCAACTGAAGATTGTTTTGTCAACCACCGTTTTTAGTTCAATTTAAAATACTTAATTCATCCTGTAAGGGACAATTTCAGGCAAGAAGGTCTACAACATAAAAACATATAAAACAGTTAATTCACATGCATAAAAGTAATCTAGTAATAACTGAAATACACAGAGGGCAATTAAATGGAACCAAATGAGGGTCGTTAATACTGAGCTTGTAAAATTATGTTGACAAATAATTTCACGGCCTGCAGTTGTATTACACCTTTTAGTGTACATGTGAAAAAAATGCATGTTTGTATCTGAATGTGTACATTTGTACAAATACAATTAAATAGAATTAAATCAAATCAAATAAAATTAAATAAATCTAACAAATTCAAATGTGTGAATGCTTATAAAAAATTTGCAGCTTGCAACAGAATTTGTTCACACATAATTTGCTAAAGTTTTTGTAGCTGTAGAAATATTTTGTTTATGTGTAATCAAAATTATTCAGTTATTTGATTTGTTGCTTTTATTTTTTTCATCTTTTACTTGGCTGAAGCACATTTATTGACTAGTGGCACGTGTGAGGACTATTTCATTTTTATGCTCCACATAAAAATGACAAAGAAATGAATCACCCTCATTTGCTTCCATACAATGACACCACAAAGACACAATGAGTCACAATAATTGTTTAAACATCTGAAAATTAAGCAAACTTAAGTGGAAATTTGTCTGCTGCAGCTCAGCCGAACAAAACAGGTAGTTTGTCAGTGCATTTGTGGATCTACCATCATGTTTTAGGGAGTCAATATGGCGATATCAGTGAAACACTGAGGTGAAAAGTCAAATCACACCGCAGCTTCCTCCTCTGCAGCTCCCTTACTCAGATACTCTGCTTTCAGTGTCAACAAACTGAAGTGCTGAGAGAACAAGGCTGCGTGATCATCGCTTCTAGGAAGGCAAGGTATTTGTATAAAGCATGTTTCATACAAAGTGCAAAGGCAAAGTGCTTTACATTAAGACATTAAAGGAAGAAAGAAACCTTTTCAAAGGAAATTTGAAAAGTTAAGAACAGAGTACAGGATAAAAGAGCAAGGTGGTTCATGATGTGTATTTAAGGTGCAGTCAAAGGCAGCAAGGTGGTCCAGGTTGGTGCAAGTTTAACACCCTTTGAAGGTTAGTTCCAGCTCTGTGAGGCACAGTAACTAAGTGCTGCTTCTCCGTGTTTAGTTAGCGGCCCCTCTGCCTGATGACCTGAGTTTCTCTAAATCCCACCTTGACATGACTCCTCTGAGAGGAAACATAATGTTCCATAAATTCCTGGATATTTTATTTATGCAGGAAAACACATCCACTGCAGCCTCTGCTGCCCCCCCACCCCCCCTCCAAATGAAATCTATTAATCACCCGTCTGCAGCACCTCACGTCTTTATGTCTTTCAGTCCTGCAGGGAGCCGACAGTTAAACTCAGGCCAGACACACTCGCAGACTATTGAGGTGGATGAGAGCCTGGAGGCAAAGACGTTTTCCTCATTAGAGCTGGAGTAATCACCCAGAGTCCTTCACTCTACCCTGCTGCCCCTCCTTCTTTATCTGAAGAGAGGGAAAACAGGAAGAGAGGCTGCAGGCCTACATTTATACATCTTCATATTCTGACAGCTTCCACACACATCTCCCTTGTGTCTGTGTGCAGTGCAGGCAGTGTCATAGTAAAACAGACGGTTATAAGCACAAAAAAAACCTGTTATTACCCATCATGTTTGTGACCTACTTAAAGGCAGATTGTTAAAAAAAAACTCATAATAAGCCATTATTCATGCAGATAAAACTTTGCAAGTAGATTTTTGGCCTTAATATGCAGCATGTCCCATTAAATAGGGTCAATGGGAGGGTCCCTTCCTGGTTAATTAAATAGCTGCCTGTAAAAACAGAACAAACAATGCTGGATATACAGTACAGCAACCAACGTGATCCTTCACTGTGTTTAAACACAAGTTTTATGTATATAGTTACCAGCAATGCAGAACTTCAGTGATCACCTCAGTTTGGTGAATCTAGACACTCTGCTGCAGCTTTTCCCTTAAAGTCCATAGTGTTATTTGTTAAAGCTGTGAATCCATCTTATCCAGGGTCGGGCCGCAGGGCAGCAGGCCAAGCAAAGTACTCCAGACGTCTGTCTCTCCAGACGTCTGTCTCCCCAGCGACATTTTCCAGCTGTTCCTGGAGTGGACGTGCTCAGAGCAGCTCAAACTGGAGGCGCCCATGAGGATCCTGAGTAGTTGCCTGAACCACCTTAACTGGCCTCTTTGTATGCGAAGGAGCAGCGGCTCTACTCCGAGCTCCTTCAGGATGTCTGAGCTCCTCACCCTGTCTCTAAGGCTGAGCCCAGACAGCTTATGGAGGAAACTCATTTGGCTTGCTTGTGTCTGTGATCTCATTCTTTCAGTCACTACTCAAAGTCCATGACCATAGGTGAGGGTTGGGACGTAGATGGACTGGCAAAGCGAATGCTTTGCCTTCTAGCTCAGCTCCTTCTTCACCACAACAGTCCAGCACAGCGCCCACACCACTGCAGAAGCTGTGCCAAACTGCCTATCCATCTTACCCTCCATTTTACCCTCACTCATTAACAAGACCCCGAGAGGCGCCCAGGAGGCACCATGGTCAGATGCACGAACCACCTCAACTGGCTCCTTTCGACATGAAGGAGCAGCAGCTCTACTTCGAGCACTCTCTGGATGTCTGAGCTCCTCACCCTGTCTCATAGGCTGAGCCCAGCCATAGGGGAAACTCATTTCAACCGCTTATTTTCCCAATCTCATTCTTTCGGTTACTACCCAAAGCTCGTAACCATACGTGAGGGTTGGGGCGTAGATGGGCTGGTAAATCGAAAATTTGCCTTCAAGCTCAGCTCTCTCTTTACCAAGACAGTTACGCACAGCGCCTACATCATTGCAGACGCCACGCCAAACCACCTCTCCATCTCACGCTTCATTTTAACTTTACTTGTTGACAAGACCCCAAGATACTTAATCTCCTTTGTTTGGGGCAGTAAGTCTCTCCCAACCTGGAGGGGTTTCCGGCAGAGAACCATGGCCTCAGACTTGGAGGTGCTGCCTCTCATCCCAACCACTGTACACTCTGCTGCAAACATCCCCAGTGCATGCTGGAGGTCACGGTGTGATGAAGCCAACAGAACCACATCATCTGCAAAGAGCAGAGATGCAAACTGGGCCCTTCCTTCCCCCAGCTGCACCTTGAGATCCTGCCCATTAATATCACAATCAGGATCTGTGACAGGGGACAGGACTGATGGAGGCCAACACTCTGAAAACATGTGTGACTTTCTCTAAGTCCACAAAACACATGTGGGTTAGATGGGCAAACTCTCACGACCCCTCCAGCAGCCCTGCAAGGATAAAGAGCTGGTCCACTGTTTCACAACCACGATGGAGTCCACATTGCTCCTCCTGAATCTGAGACTCCATCTTTGTTAAAGCCTCCAAAACAGAATGGAAAACTTGAAGTTTACCCTTAGACACATATTCTACTAATAACGTGTTTGCCTTTTTTAGAAATCAATAGCAGAGATATGACAGGAAGTGAGGGAGAACAAGATAAAACAAAGGCCGCGGATCTGGTCATGAAGATATTTGCAAAGGTGCTAAACTCTATGATACTGTGCTTTTTAAGCCTTCCTGCTTCTGGCTCAGATGTACCTAAGAAATCAGTGAGTAACACCTGGTTGTGGTTTGAGACCCTCTTGTTCTTAGCTGTAAAACAGTGGTGGGATTAAACTAAAGACTTACAGTACTTGAGTATTTCCATTTTGTGCTCCTGAAGTCCCCTGGCAGTACATAAAGTAGCCAAAGTAGCCCCACCCTTACAAGCTGCAGCATAAGTCATGCGTACACACCCAATGATATGATATACATTATTCTGAAATTGTCTACAAAAAGAGTGCTTTTACTTTTGGCACTTGACGTATATTTTAATGCTAATTCTTTTTGCTAAAGTAAAGTTTTGAATACTTGTAGCTGAGTATTTCTACACTGCTGTGTTGCTACTTTTACTTAAATGAAAGATCTGACTGTCCTCCTGAGCAAAGGAGATTTATTCTGGCTTCAGAAGGTCAAATTGATTGTCCCTGCTGGATGGTGTCTGTAAATCTTAAAGGGGAGCTCTGATTTAGCGATCTGTGCCTCCATAAATTTGGGGTGTTTGTGAGGAATGGATGCAGCAGAGGCCTGTTGGAAAGGTTCTCACAGGTCCTTAAACCTTCTGGAGATATCCTCATACGAGGCAACGTTCTTGATCCTACACTTTCCACAATTCAGCTCAAAGTGTATCTTTCAGTCTGGCAAACACCTTCATCAGAAAAACCTCACGGAGGTCACAGTGTGATGAAGTAAAACGTTAATCCTCCTTTGAGTTTTTAGTGACCTTGTGCATTTTACTCATGCCCTAATCACATTTCCTCAGCAGCTCCTACAAAGGCAGATATCTTTGTCATCATACTAGTTAAGTGTTTTGCATTGTTTTAGCTCTTAGTATCAGACTGCATGGAGCCTCGAATGTGTGACAGTATCTTCTGTGACAATGTGCGCTCTCACAGCAGCGCTCCAGTGAAGAAAACGAAACTCACGGGGGAAAACTAAGAAATGTAGGCCAAGTTCATCCGTGCTCGCTTCGCTCCCAGACTCCAAACTGGTGTGTGATGCCAAGTGTAAAGTGTAACAGACCAGAATTCAGGAGCAGAGCTTTCATCCCCACTGACATGAATCCAGGAAATGTAAGCTTGTCCGTGAAATTTCCCCAATTATGTTCTTCCCACATGAAAAGTCTCCATTTATAAACTGGTCTGCCATTCAGAAGTACAGTATAGAGACCAGCGCCGCTGTCTGCCATGCCAACACTTCACTGCTTCTCTGTGTGTGAGGATGAATGGAGGCTGAAAGAAAGGCTGGTGGCAGGGTATACTGAGGACACAGGGATCTCAACAACCCCTTAACCAGTTTTATTTCCCCCTTAAATGTCCCCTTTATGTTTCTGTGAGGTCACACAAACTAAGGTCCACCAAAAAGATAATTAGCTCTTTTTTAATTTAATTTAATTATTATTATTATTTTTTTTCATTATATTTTATTTTTGTTTCAGCTTGTTCCAGCTCTTTCATGGACTCTTTATACCATTTACACAAGGTTAAATACTCAAACATCAGATTCCATATTTTTGTCGCTGTGCAGTTTTATCAAATGGAATCAAGTCTACATGTTTTGTGCATCATTTTAATGCATTTTACCCCATATTCACATTGAAATATACCATATTTTGAAAGTTTGGCATCTCTAGATATTTGATAAGGTGTAATGATGGTATGTAAGTAGTAACGGCTGTTATTTCTGACCCTTTTGGCTTGCGATCCCTTGAAATAGCCACTTGCAGAAAACTTGCGACCCTTTCTCATACATAGGTCATGATCTTATTTAGGGCCGCAGCTCATGATATCTTTCATTATCGATTCATCTGCCCCTTGTTTTCTTGATTTTTAAAAGCAATGCTATTTTTATTTTCCTGTCAATCAAACGTCATCCACACCAGCCTGGGAGTATTTGATCTGATCACACTGGAACTACTGACAAAAACAACAACATGCTGCTCTATTGAAAATATGGCTGAAACTAATGATTATTTTCATTTTTGATTGATCTACAATTATTTTCTGGATTAATAATTTTGTCAATAAAAAGTCAGGAAATAGAGAAAAAAACGGAGCAGTGCCATTTCCAAGAGCCCAAGGTGATGTCCTTAAATGGTGTGTTTTATCAGACCAGTAGTACAAAAATCAAAAGCTATTCAGTTGATAATTTATGACAAAGAAAAGCACATTTTCTTTAGATTTAAGAAGCATTAAACCAGTAGATGTTTGGCTTTTTTGCTTAAAAATGACTAAAACTATTACCTGATTATCAAAATAGTTGGAAATTAATTTTCTGTCAATCGACTAATCGATTAATTGAATAATCATTGCAGCTCTAGTCTTATTATGGACATGAGATGTCAGCAGTTACTAAGAGACTGTGTTTGCCCCAATATTGTTTGATTTGTAGGATTTTTAAAGACCTGATGCGGTGATTTAAGCCAGTATAACAAGTAAAAAAAGCTAAAATTAGAACAGTGGTTCCCGACTGGTGGGTCCTGGTCCAAAAGTGGGTCCTGGGTTTATTCTGAATGGACCGCATGTGACTTGTGAACATGTCAAGTTTCTAAAAAACACACACTTTATTTTAAAGTACAGTGAATTTCCAGCACAGAGCTTTTACTACCATTAAAATAACATAGAATGTTATTTTTTTCTGCCTTGAAAGTTTTGTGTTTGTTCAGATTTGTTGGTATGAACCTGTTTTGTATTTTAAACACCCACGGGGAGACTGGCTGTGCCCTAAACTTCGAGAAGGTCGGAGGTCAGCTGTAAGCCTGGTTCACTTTTGTGACCCAAAGACACTCCAATGTCATGTACTTGCTGAATGATGATTCTGTGTGCATAACGCAAAGACCAACAGGTGGCAGCATAAACCTCACACACAGCCAGACAACAATAAGTGTGTCAGAGAGGAAAGATTCCCCCCTGCAGAAACAGGATGTGTCCAGACATGGGGGTTTGTAAAGTCATGTGATCACGCTCTGCTCCTCCTCATCTCTTATGTAATCCCCATCTCAGCCATGTGCTCCCCCTATAACCACTGACCTAAATGTGGTAATTGTCACCAGTTACCCGCACAAATACACATTTTTCACTCCTAGTAATTGACGCACACATGACAGAGGTGACTTTGGGTGATGTTGCACATGGCTGAGACCATGAAGGAATGAGAGTGTGCTGCATTATGAGGTGGATTCTCCAGCCTACACACATGCCTTTGTTCATACGCCTGTAGTTCACGGAGGCAGCTGTCACACGACTTCCTCATTGCCAGTGTCTGGTGAAAAATTACATCCTTTTTTTTCCACTGTGGATGATCATTAAAATCGAATGGAGTGTCATGAGATCAATTTACACACACTGAGGAACTAATAGCCTTTGCATGCCTTCAGAAAAGACCAGCATTGTGTAAGAGGAAGAACAAAGACACAAAGGAATATTGATCAGGGCTTTTGATAATGAGCAAGGTGAGGAAAACAGGTTACTTTGGTGTAGCCTGAGGTTTGTTTATTTCACCATGCACTGCATTCTTTCCAGCCTGTTTTGTGCTCTCCCTCCTCAACCAGACTGCTCGGTCTGTCTGTCACTCACTCCACCCCAGTAGAGATGAACATTGTCTGGGCACTTCTTATGGAGGCCCACTGACACCAAGACAGGGAAAAAATAAATGAAAGTATGCAGGGAAAAAACTCATGGTGAGTCATACTACCTCATGATGTTGACTAAGTGAGTCAAAATCAGATGGATGGCCAATATAAACGACTCTCAAAGTTGTTATCACTTTTGTTTTACAACTCTCACCAAATTAACAAAAATTAAGAAAGAAAGATTAAAGGTTTTTTTTTTCTGGTGAAAAATTAATTAACCATTGAGATTTTTAATTTATGATGAATTTGTCTCTAACTAACTAACTAACTATCTAACAACCTTGCTTGCTCACTTAGTCTCGTCAGTCTTCTCAGCCCCTATAGCAGCCCAGCCCCCAACATGACTGGCCAATCACCGTCTATTATCACCTCAGGGAGAACAGTCTTAACTTTGCAAGCCCTGTTGCTTTTATTTTTAAATATGATTCATTATTTGTTGCTGCTAAATCAGTTTGTCGTAGGGTGAAGTTTAGGTTCATGTTTTTACTGGACAGATAATATTGTACAACAGCACTGCCTCTGGGTTTATATCTGTAAAGGTGTCACCAGACTCCAGTATAAAAAAAACCCAATAAATACATATAACTTAAGGCAATGGAGTGTGTTGTATTTAAGATTTATCTTAGCTATACATTGTTCTGAAGATGGTTCAATGTGGTTGAAAGAAGACATTTGTGTATTTATTTCAGTGCACCTCTGACTTTAGATTATTGGTCACTCAACAAGTTTACAGGTGTTTTGAAGTGTAATTACCACAACACGGATGAGTGGATGAGCTGGTGATGCAAATGAAATCATCACTGCTGTCCCTAATTGTAAATAGAGTGTACTGAGTCCCCAAATTTTTTTTAGAGACTGTAGACCCCCAAGTTTAGCACCACCACAGAGGCTGAAAAGGAGCTTCTTCTCAAAAACATCTGAATCCTGAACGAGGGCACTTTCAAGGCTCCTGACACTCTCCTGCATCCATTTATTTGCACCATATTTCTTTCGACACTACTGTATACTCACTATTTAATATTGTACATATCTTTTTGCACATATCATCTTATCTTTGTTGCATTTTTCATGCTGCATATGTTGTATTGTTGTAGGTTATAAATTACATTTTTATATTTATATTGTAAGCACAGTAGTGGAGGAGGCATACAGGCATTTCAGTGGACTAAGTCGAGAAATGTATGCGACAAATAAAAACCTTGAAGCTCAAATTAGATTAGAAAGTTTATTTTTTTCCAGACAATGAGTTTTTAAGGAGATGTAGTTTACCTTGACATGTTTTGACTGTCACTGCAGTCTTCTTCAGAAGCGTCATTTGACGTGCGTCATGACGTGTCTTTATACGATACTACCAGCTGATAAAGACACGTCATGACGCACGTCAGATGAATCTCATTTAGCCACTTGTTGGCAGCTGCCTTTTTTAAGACACATAAAGGCTTCAAAAGTTACAAGTGTGATATATACTTATGTGTATTATGTTGTAGAAAAAACGTGAAAGTTTCTTAAGGAAATTAATTATTAGTCAATCAAAAACCCATGAAAAAACAACGGTTGACTTTAAGATAAGGGAACCAGGAGCGCAAAAATGCTAATTAATTTCTGGGTTTTAGGACTCATTCCTGGGGTATTCTAGATTTTATATTATTTTTATGTTAACTAATTTGTATTTTTGTTATTTTTTTTTATTCCTATTTAACACTAAATAACTTTTTCCTTTAAATTTTTTTTTTTTATCTTGCTTATGACTCTTAAACTGCTGTAATGTGTTTATTTAATTTATTTAATTTAATTTAATTTAAATCAAGTAAATTTAATTTAATTTTATCTGAAATTATTTTATTCTCTACTGAGTATCTCATAAGATTGACTCAATGAATAAAATGTAAATGCATGTTTTTTATATTCTACATAACTTCATTCATTCGGTTGGCTTTTTGTTTCGGCACTAATCGGCTTCCATACTTTCTCCACTTACACCAATCATAACAACAGGAGGGGGCGGGGCCACTCCAGGTTAGGTTGTCACTCTCATTGGGTAAATAACAAACCACCCACTTATTTTGTAGGCTACCGCTGGGGAGTCACGAGAAGTTTAACGTTAGCGAAGCTCCAGTGTCCAATGACCCAGAGGTGAGCGGGGATGACACAGGTGAACCCGATGAGAACGACTTCACTGGGAGGGTTTCTGGTGAGACGCGGGCTCCCACTCTGTTAGCCCACCTGCACTCGGGGTGCCGTAGAGGAGCCGCTGTGGTGCTAGCTAAGCTCGTTAGCCGCTAACTACCGCAGCTAATAGCGAGCTAACTAGCCGCGTCGCCCGAGTGAAGTGAGCAAGTCGCGGCGTGTGAAGCTAACCGCGCCGAGGCTACTTTTGGAGTTATACCGAGTCGGATATATTCCTTGGAGGGATTCGTGCTGCCAACTCTTTGCCAGGTGTATTTTTGCGCCTCTCCTCTTGCCCTTTTTTCATTGTTGGCGGAGCGTCCTGACTGCACACCGCTGTCTCCATGCATGCTAGCAACGGCTGCAACCGCCAGCTCCAGTGATGTGTCACATTAGCTAACGAACCTTTTTTTGACCATTTGTGAGTGGATGCTGTCACTGGTACGAGCTTTTCGGAGACAGACGGGGTTGTATCACCCCACCGTGACGCCCGTGTATTAACTGTACTTTCATGTCGTATCACCCGACAGCTAGTTGTCCCTCCAGAAGAACCAGACGCGGAGCATGCAGGAGAAGAAAAGACCACAGATAAGTAGATAGGGGACGTCGGACACAACCGAGTTAAATTGGACTGTGTGGTTAATCTACCACCAACAACTGGGATTGCATTTGGTGGCCGGACTGACAGAGAAAGTACGAGGATGAAGAAGTTTTCTAGAATGCCAAAGTCCGAGAGCGGAGGGCTCGGAGGGGCGTCCGGGTCCGGCTCCAGCTCCGGAGTCAGCAGCTACTTCGGGAAAGTGTTTGCAATCGGGCGGTTCCAAGTCACCGTGGAAGAGCTCATTGCAGAAGGTATGTGCATTAATACAGCCTGTTTACAGTGTTCTCACATTAAGCACCATGACACTCTCGGGACACACCCGTCATCCTCTGTTTGGAGAGAGCAACTCTCACAAACCCAGCAGTGAGGCAACTCCTCCAGCTTTGTTCCTTTTATGGGTTGGTAATTGGTTTGCACTCCACTGTAAAAGCTCAGTTTTCCCCCTTAAACATCTGCTTATTTCCCAAGAAAATACACGCAGAGTGATTGAAATAGGTCGCGCTTCTCTTCCAGGCTGTGAACGCTTTGGTGCCTAAACTGGGGCACCAGGGATTTGGTACATAGCTCGACTTGAAACGTGTAACTTCTCCCCATACAGCTGTAGTTTACATCCTGCTTCAGCTGCTCCACTGAGGGGGTTTGCCCCCAGGGTAACAACGGTCCAAGTCCCCTGTGTCAACATACAGCATGTAAAGATCCAGCCATTAAAAAGATCACTCTGTCCACCAAAAGTTCTTCCGCACTCCTCTTTTGTCCCATGAGGATTTTTTAGGGACTATGAAAAGTTTTCGTCTCTCTGCAGCTGTTAAAATGTACAAAGACTAGTTTCTTTTTAGGCTGGCAGAGAGAGACACCACAGCTTTTTATTGGCATGTCTGACTTGATCAGATTGCATACCATTAAAACAAGTAACAACAGTGCTTGCTAGATAAACACATTAAGGCTGCCTTATGCAATGGCTGTGTGTACCCAGTGCAGCTCTTGAGGATGTCGACAGGCTTTCTGGAAACGTAAGACATTTCCTTCATGGCTTAACAAAACCCCACGTCCAGATATGTTGAAACGAGAATCTCCTCCATATACAGTCACACAGGCGGAGAATGAGGAAGTGTGGCAACAGAAGTGTTTCACAAAGCAGCTGTTCTTTCGCAAATGGTTTAGTGCTTATCACGGTGTGTTAATTAGAAACATTCTTTGATTTATAGAGCCGCTGCGACCAACCCAGCTTTTCCAGTTAGTGAGCTAATTGGTCATTAGGGTCTTTGCTTTACCAGGAAGTCGTCATATTTTTATGCTCTGTATTCCAGCATAAGGTGATACATTACTGGAAACGTGTTGACAAATTCCACCCATCAGAATTATATTCACAAATATGCTTTAGTCTTTAGTGTTTAAAAGATCCCTCTGCAGTATTGGGTTCGACTGTGGAGGGGTGATAGTGCTGAACACTTCAACAGGTTTTTCTTCTACATAAATCAACAAATTAATTACTCAAATTCTGTCGACTGTTTGAGGATTCATTAAGTCAAGGTCGGCCCACGTGATATAAACTTGGAGCAGTGCAGGTGGGTGAAAGGGAAACTATTCTCACAGACAACACAGTGCAGAGCAACTCCCACCTGACTTTAACTGGAAAGATAAGTGGAAAAAAAGTCAAGAGGCGTTATTAAAAAGATTTTGTTTGTGTGCTATTAGTGTCACTAAAGCCATAATCCGTCTTTAAATCACTAGGAGTAAAGAACGCTATCTAAATGTTCCAGATGTTTAGTGAGCATTGTCTCCTCTAGTAACGCAACACTGTAAACATGCCGTTGAGTCAAACTGTAAACCTGATCTCACTTGCCCAAAAAGAAAAAACAACCACGCACGCACACACGCACACACACACACACACAACCCTTCTTGCAAGCAGTCATGAGTCTGTGTCATCATATAATCATGTGAAGTGGCTGTGGCTGGTTTTGCTACCAGGAGCACAAGGTTACATTGTGACCTTTGCTCATCATTTCTGTTCCAGGGGTAAGAGCTGGGTGTCTGCGCCTGTCAGGGCTGCATGTTAATCACGCAATTGTCTATTTGATTTCACTTACATTGTCTGCTGCATTTGGACGGGGACAGAGCGTAAAAGCCACATTCAAAGAGGAGAGTACTGCTCCTCAGTCATAAACGTGGAGTTTAAGCGCTAGGTGTAAAATCTGCTTAATGAAGTGGCTGTTTGGAGACTTGTTTAGAGTGAAACTTAATGCTTATCAGAAACAAAATATGTCATGTGACGTTTACAGCATCAAAAGCGGGAAAGGTAGAATTCAGACGATATTTTTAAAGTGTAAAAAAAGACAAATTTCACAATAAAGTGCATTAAATTTATCAAGATCAGTACTTTCTTCAAGGATTCAGAGTTGCCTGTTTTTAATGGTTGAAATCATTTGTACTCTGTTATCTTAGAAATAGTGCACAGTACTACACTTGAAAAAAAACTTGCTTCAGTAGAAATAAAATGACTGTCAATAAAGAATACTCTTTTGCAGCAACCGTAGTAAATCAATTAATGGCCTCCACCACTTCACATGCACTCATGATGTAGGCTTTTATATAAATATAGCACTATATGGTGTCATGACTGCTTAGGCAGCTGAGTACTGTACTTTTTCTATCAGTGGTGGTCCCATGTTCTGCCCGTTCAGCAACACAGGACCTCTACCCACCAACCTACTGTTGCAGATTCTTTACACAGGTTTGGGGTTTGTGGCTTGAACCACTTGGCAGGTAACCAGCCATCATTTGGAGGTCCTGTTCTATTTAAAAACCTTCTATGCTGGGAACGTGGTAAACGTGTCAGGGTTAATTTTAGGATTTACCTGCCATTGTGGCCCAGAGACCACCAAGTAGCTGCATCAGGCATGTTTGGAAAATTGTATTCAAACTTTGAAGGTTTCCTTTTTCTTGGTCAAATGAGAATGATGACATTTGAAGTCACATGAACAGTTGGTAACTTCATCAGACCCGAGGATGCACATTGCAGTTGTCATGAACCATTTGTAGTTAGTCAGAAGTGAAAACAGTCTTAATTGACTTAAGCAGTCTGCCATAACGTGAGGTTTTTTGGTGTAAAGGGAAACCAGGGCTGTTATCATAGCAGCACTTCCTCCTTGTAAAAAAGTTGTCTGAAAAGTGACTTTTCTCATCATACTTTATTTACTCTTTGGGCACATGCTTTTTCTATACATTTAGAATACACTACAACAGTAGTCCCATGTGCCTTAAGTCTAAATATAGGTTGATAAGAAGATGGCTGTATTTCAGAGACCACAAGAAGCACAGTCAAGTATTTGTGAACTTAAAACAAGTTGAATATCAAAGATATGCACACATGTGCCGTGTAAAAAAATCATATGAAAGACACTGATAAACACAACACAGTTTTAGTGTTTTTCTCTTTAAATTTTTTTTTGGACTTTTACTAATGATAAAAGTTTAATTTTTCATGTGAGCCAAGAAATTCAAAGTTGTACTGTTACGTTCTTGCACAAAGTATGTCCGACAAATAGCCTTTTTGCTAACCACACTAACGTTTATTAACGTTGCAAGTACAGTCTCTACCACAAATATACATTTACTTTATACCTAATATGTTAGATTTTATCTCAATATTGTAACTTTTGCAACGTTTAATGACTCGAATTTTCATTTTTTACTTGCACGATTTTTCTTTCTTTTTATATTTAACAAGCATTATTGGAAGGAGCCTGAGATCTAAGATTTTCATCACCAGCAAACTGCTTCTCTGCAATTGTTGTGCGTATGTAAATAAATAACTTGAATAAACCTGTTGCGGGCACAGGATAACTTATGTGACTGATGTCTAGGCACTGAGTGGATCATGTGGTTTCTGAAAGGCTCATCTTCCTCTTCCTTGTTCAGCTATTATTCAGCAGCTGTGCCAGTTTAATGAAAAGCACAAGATTCTCCTAAAGCCAAACACACAGCTATAGTTTGCTGGAGAAGAGAAACTGCTGATGATGGGGTATCTTTGCTCCAAACACCACCTCCTCCAAATATGTTCAAATTAAACTTTTGTCAGGCTTAAAACTTCTCTTGCTGTCATGTTGTTAGATATTTTTTTCCAGTGACATATCTGCAGAGCTAGACAGTTCCTACATTGAGTAGGAACATAGTCATTTCCCTCCACTCCCCTTTTGCCTCTGCGGTTTCTCTTCAGCTCTATCTGCTGCCGTCTCCAAGAGGAACACAGAAATGACATGTAGGAACAGGATGCATCTGTGAGCATCCCGTCACCCTTTTCTCCACTAACTCTAATCATTTGGGGTCCCTCCTTAGGGCCTGGAAGTTTAGGAAATGAGGAGGGATTAATTTGATAAATTATGGGTTTGGAAAGTTTGGTAGTAGCACAAAAAGCCAGACAAAGTTTGGGGGAAAATCGTAGTAGACACAGAGTAACTGCTGCTGTTTGGAAGATTTTTAAAGATTTCAGTGCATAGAAATATATAGTAATAGATATACCTATCTTTAAATATTTACTTTCTGTCAAACGCCACTATTTAAGATGGCAGACAGACTGTTCCTAAACTGATTGTGTTGCAGTCAGAATATTTAATTAAGCTATTTGCCGAGCAACAACGAAGCATTTGACAGATAACTGCCTCTGGAACATGTCTTGTTGTCAGTTTAACTTGCATAATCGCCGTTATGTCACTGCTGTTTACTCACCAGACCACCACTACGTTACATGACTGCTGTACTGTACCTGCCTCTCTCACTGTAGGTACAGGGCAAACAGTTTGTGTTTGCATCAGTTGGTAAGTTCTTGGTCAAATGTCACTGCCTCTTTCTAATTAACAGGAAGACCTTGGCTCAGGGCTTTCACTTCCTATGTTTGCAGTTTTACATGCATCTTAACAGCGAGGTTATAATTCATCACTGCCTCGTCTAATTAGGGTCACCTCCATCTTCTAAGCTGACTTTGTGCTTCATCGTTGCACCCTGCGTCTTTTCATAAAACATTTTAACCGTCTTCATATAAAAAGCTTGACTCTCAGCTGACTGGTTCTCTTGAGTATTGTCTGAGCTTTTTAAGTGACACACGCCTGTCAAAAAACAAAAAAAATTCTCTGAACATGCTGACTTTACACAAATTTCCCCGTTGCTTGCTGTCAGCAGAATCTTTAAGCGTTTACACCGGAGTATGTCGTGGCACTCCGTAAGCACAAGCTGAAGAGATGAGGGCAGTGTAACACTTTCAACCTTGGTCACGGGGACTCCCTGACCACGACAAGCCACCGATCATGTAAACAGGAGAAACGCAAACACTGTTTCCATGCAAACAGCTGCTTTGTTCACAGTGAACATGATGCGTTTTCACCTGGTCTTTTCCTGCCTGTGATCTGGACAGTCGCTATGCGTTGACCACACAGTTTTTTTGCCCGCTGCTGTTAGAAATTTACACAACGAATGTATCAATGAAAGTGCGGTTACACTTGAAACAAGTCCACTTGATAAGCTCTTTGTTGTGAGTTTCTTTAGCAGTGTTTGCTTTGTTCCAGATTATAATAAATGAAAGAGAAAGCCAGATGTTAAGTAAATATACTGTAGATATCTGCTGCCTTTTTGGGTCTCTCAGTTTAGATAAAATGAAAAGCTGTCGGCTTAGGGCTGAGTGATATGGCTGGATTCAGTATCATTGTATTAATAACAATATTTTTCTGAGATGGAGCGATGGAACACCATATTCCCTCATTTGGTGTTTTTGGGATGATGGTGGAGGACACTGTCTAACTGTGCTCTGCTTCAGACTGAAGACAGTGTTGCATTAAAGCAATGGAAAGTTACCTGGAGAGTTATAACAGAAGTAATCATTTTATCCTCCATTAGGGGCGGGTGATGCCACAAAATTTGGTTTCAATCTGATACCAAGTAATACAGGGCCAGAATTGCCGATATTTTATATTTCATTATTAAAAGTGGCTCATGTACTGTCATATAGGGTATGAGGTGAATAATCAGTCTGCTAATCCTGACCAACAGCTAAAGATGACCAATTACTAGGGCTGACCCAAAAAATTTGAAGCTTCAAAGCTTCGTTCGGAGGCACTGGATTCGATTGTGAAATTCTTTTTTCAAATATTCGGCCTTTTTTTCCTCCCGTTTTTTGGGGGACCTTGAACGCAACACCATCTCCGACCAGGAAATAGAAAGCCCGACGTGCAATGAATGGAGACGTATTATCCTGCTTGAACACAGACAACTAAATTGTTTCAACAATGTGACTCAAAATAATGATAAAATAGATTTTATTGATGTAAAATAATATGCTGATAGGGACATTTTCCACTGGTCCGCTGTGCTCTGAGTCTGGTGTCAGTGACACATGCTGCTCTGAGTCGCGCATCTGTCTGCTTGCGCTGCAGTGCGCGCCAAGGGTTTTAATTTTTAATGTTAAATCAAAAGTTAAACACTACTTATCAGCAACCAGAAGTGTTTTTCGTTTGTGAATATTTTTATCTTAATTCTAGAGTTGCAAGAAACTACGTTTTCACCATTTGCTCAGCACCCCATTTTGACTAAAATACTAATTTCACTACTGTATACCTGGATATTCCTCACGTGTGTCTCGACTTTCCTTCCTCCTCCCTTCTCCTCTTGTGTTCTTTTTCCTTGTTCATTAAACCTTCACTGCTATTAATTGTAAGATGAAACTAATCAGGGTGCACGCCGTGGTGTGCTGTGCATGTGCGACACATATGTTGTTTGAGTGCAGACAACACAAAAGCAGTGGAGAATCAAACAGTGCATGCCCTAGATGTGTTCATGACAACAGAACGTTGTTTGCACAGACAGTTTTACTCTTGAAACACCAATAGGCACGACGTAGAAGAGAGAAGGTAATAATTTTTTTTTTTTTGGTATCGATCCAGCTGGCGCTGGGATTGATCTATAAAGTGGAAACGTAGTATCTATAGTATAGATATTTTGGTATGGATCTGCCCGCCCTCCATCCTCCATTGCCATGCATGTATAGTTTTACTCGTATTTAAATTTGTGTCATAGTTAAGCTTTTCTGGTTGACAGTTTTGATGGCTGCTGTCAAATGTGTTTGACCACAGCCCAACACGGTGGTATCTTGGTCACTTAGTCTGTCTCAACAACTATTTTTGATGCCATTATTGCTGTTAATTGTGTACAGGCATTCATGGTCCGCAGAGGATGAATTCTACTGACTTTGGTGATCCCCTGACTTTTCCCCTAGTGCCACAAACGGGTCCACATTTGTGGTTTTGAGTTAAATATCTCAACAACTATTGGCTGGATTGCAATGAACTTTGCTGCCCCTCGAATAACTTTGTTGATCCTGTGACTTTTCGTCAAATTTTAATTTGTCCGTTACTTTTAATCTATGACAACATACCTGCAAACTAATGAGATTCACACCAGCTGTAATTTGTGTTTTGTGCTAAGTAGCAACGGTTAGCATGCTAACATAGCAAAATAAAATACTCAACATTATTTGCGTAGCATCAGCATGTTAGTATTGCCATTTTGAACATGGTAGCATGCTCACCTAGCTTTTAGCTGAAAGCAAGCACAGCCTTATGGAGCTGTGAGCATGGCTGTACACCAAGAATGATAACTAAAAAGATATTGATGTGAGCATCAGGAGTGATGAACAATAACGTTCTGTAAACGGTGGCATCAAGCACACGCCAGCTGTGTCAGCAGGTTAGGAAAATGGATATTGATGACCTGTTACTTCTGTACGTTGCACAGAGAAACAAAAAGAAAACCAGAAGGATATTATATCACATAAAGACTGTTTTATCAATGGGTGCAGTTTTTTGAACCTTAATGATAGGTCTCTCTGTAATGGCATCTGCCATATTGAACATTTCAGTATTTCTATGGTTTATCAAATCCATCAGAAAGTGTTTCTAACAATGTTGTTCCCCACTGTTGCTGAGGTTGTGGCGTAGCATCAGCCATCCACTTGAATTAGGATTATTTTCAAAATGTGATATTTATAGTCATTGTTTTCGTTCCTAGTGTGGACGGTCCTTTGCTTGGACAATTGAGTGTTGTGAAACTAACACAATATTATCATGATACAATTTCAGTGAAAGTTGATAAATTAAACAATGAATGACTATTTAATTTATCAACTTTCACTGAAATTGTATCATGATAATATTGTCTTACTTAACTGTTGCTGTTGGCAAATTAAAAGCAAGGCTGGGTGATAATCAAACAATGAATGACTATTTGATTATCACCCAGCCTTGCTTTTAATTTGCCAACAGCAACAGTTACATACACAAAAAAACATCATATAATAATAAACTGCAGGTGTAATTGCTGTCCTAGTCACTGCCATCTGTCATTGCTGTTCAGGTCAGAGCGTTCCTTTTGATAGTGTTTTTTTGAATGACCTATTTGATCCCCCCTCTCTGCCAGGGGAGGGGGGTGAGAATGCATCCCATCTACATTATTAGCATACTGTACTGGTGATGAATAGGCGCATTGTGCCCCTTTGTTGTCTTATTCTAGCACCCTAGAAAGAATGCTGGTACGACGCAGCACTTGGTCCCGTGATGGGTATTGCTGCCTTTGTGCTTGCTCATTGAGGCCTTCTGTATCTGCCTCTCTTCGTTGCCATCCCTCCCCTCTTTGTAAAACTGCAAATGAATTATTTTCTCCCAATTCATCATCACCCGATCTGAGGAGGGCGTTGAGCCAAATGTGGGAGTGAATTCTGGTCACATGGACACTGCCAAAACAGAAGGACATTGATTTGGAAGTCCACTACAACATTTCACTTCAGCGGCTGCGGTTTTCTTTGATCAATGTATTGACAAATTGTGGATTATTCTGAGACACATGCATCATTAGGATTCAATTTAGTGGCTTTAAATAGATAATGCTGCATAATTCAAGCCAAATACAGCAGTGCACCGGGACATCATATTACCTCTTGTGTTGTTTACGAAAGACATTTGTTGTGCTGACCTTGAATGAGGACAACTTTTATGAATGTGCTTGGAGATGATTGTTTGTGAGAAGCTCAAGGTTTTCCCAACTCCTCATCTTTAGTGTACTTGTTTCAGAGGATTGTTGAGAATATTGATGTGTTTACTGCAGAATCATATGCATTGTTTTATATAAATCCTGGCATTGCCAATCCATTACTATTATAGAAAAAAGGACTGCAGTCTTCGTACTGTACGTTCACACCAGAAGCTTCCAAAGAGGCAAAGTCTGTCGTGGACGCCCAAGAAGCACAACTGTCAGAAACATTTGTGGCAGCTTTGGTCGCTCATCATGTGAGTCATTGAACGTCAGATCGTGCTTGTCAGCAGTGTAGTTGCTGCTTGCTGATGTCCAGTCAAATAGCTCATAGTTGGCCTACAGAAAGTTATATTTGGTCAATGAAAACAGAAAACGTATGTCATCCCATTCAAACCAAGCAAGGAAGACTTGCACGCTACGTCGCAACATTAGCCTGCAATTCTCTCCTATATTACTAATATTACACACTTTAAAACTCACCAAACCAACCAACTACCTCTGACATGATCCCAAGCCTCATTCTTTTTATTTTGGTCTCTGTAACCGAACAGCGACACATTATTAAGGACTGAGTGGGCGCGAACGCAAGTAATAAACTTGTCGATATCCATTGTCGGAACAAGTGTGCTGTAGGAACCAAAGTTATATGGCTTGTTCTCGGGGACCCACTTCATCGAAGCACATCAGCGTTCCAATTGGTTACCGCCGAACCACATCGGAGCTCATTACCATAAAGTTAAACAGGTTTTAACTTCCCTCCTGACCGCTCCGGTCGCTTTGGTTGCCCAAGACGCATGGCTGACAACCAAGTCGCCCAAGTCACCCATGTTGCCAGGCTCTCATTGAAAATGAATGACTTCCGCCGCTTTGGAAGCTCTGGGTGCTTTTGGTGTGAACATACTTTAAGTCTGTGTAACAGAGTGAATGGTTGCTCTCAGTCCAGTGTTTTGGTTTTCTTGTGGACAAAAAGTTATTTTCTACTGCAAATCAGTCAGAGGTTTTCATCTAGCAGCTTGCAAATTTGTCATTTTGTTGTCAACATGAAAATAACTATTCTGATAACCAAGAGATTATAAATGTCAGTATATTGCACTGGCTTATAAGCTATCATGACTTGTGGTCGTAGTCGAGGTCAGCTCTCCGGAGACACTAAGTACAGGTTGGAAACTGATCATAGGCTTATGTGAGCTGACTGAACTCCAGCATGGCTGCACTCAGTTGGATGACGAGTCAGGAGTGATGAATGATTGCCTCACTCTTAATGACTGTGGGAACTGTAAACACGCTGGTGCCAACATGCCAATCCAGTCTGCAGTTTATTATTCTTATGTTGTTTGTTATGAAGAAAAAAAAAATCAGATTGCTAGATGTCTGAACAAACTGTAAACAAGTTCATTAAAAGTTTAGCTCGGCAGTGCAAACTAGAAACGGTATTTCGAGATGAGAAAGTGTTGATTTATTTAGAAGGGAGGTTGTGCAATCTCTAGCAAATAGAATACATAGGGGAAAACATGAAGTGACCCATGCAGTCTTATCAGTTTTCGTGATATTTTGCATAGCTTCTTTGTTTAACTTAAGGTTGATGTAAACTATGAGCGCTTGGCATACTCCATGACTTACCTACGCAGCCACTAAAGACCTGTTGTTTAGTCTGAACTGACCACGTCGGGTAAAATTTGACCTACGCTGACACCCGCCCATCCTGGCATTTATTTAGCTTGATTGCAGTCTCTCTATTGACAAAATGACAACTGTTTTTCATCACAGTCTGGCACTATCCTAAATTATGCCCCAACAGTTTCCATGTACTTTTTCTCTGAGGGTAGGAAAGGTGGAGTTGGTTGCCCAAGGTCTGTGTCTTTGCTTTTTTCCAGCACTTTTTCCTGCCACATATCCAAAGTCGCACTTGCACTTTTGACCTTTTTGACCATTAAATTCTTAAATTTAGACGGCAGGTATTTGGTCCAAACCAGTGAACGTAAACCTGCACACAATGAAACTTCTCCTTCCTCCTTTCTTGTTTTCCTTTATATGTCAGAATGGTGTTGAGTTGGGATCACAACCGACCCTGTTGTTGTAATGTTGTCACCCTTGTGTATCCTTTTCATCCAGCAGCATCTCTGTCTCTTTCCCAGTTTCATCATAAAGCCTCCAAAGCACAGCCACTTGTGTCTGTCAGTTCAGTCGTAAACACTGTTGAGGTAAGATGTATGAGAGTTGACTGCCAGAACCTTCCAGCTCACTAAGCCCAGGATGAAAAAACATGTACACTCATCGCTGCACCTCCTCATATTACCTTTTATGGACTTGCTCTTCAGGAAGACTTCTTCACACACTTGCATCTGTCTTTTAAAGTGCTTTGCATCATTCACCTGAGTCTGGGGGAAGAAATTAGATTGATTGCAGTCAAGTGCTCCTGCTTTACACATAGCCCTAAGTGGAAGAATGAAAAAGGAATAAGGAGGGGGAGATGTAGTCCGGGTTGAGAGTTTTGTGATGCATACGACGAAGTGTCTGCAGTGGTGTTTGCAGTTCTCACTCGCCAGGCAGGAGTTACTGAACACACCCGAATCAGAGAGTGTGTTATGGAGAGATAGCGAGTTAGATTTGTGGCGGTTAAAACAGAACTGACAGGGCAATTCTCAAACTTCTTCTTTTGGCATTTCTTAGTTGAATATTTCCTTCACTGCGACTGATGCCTAGCTGTTTGATTTCAGTGTGCTTTATTCATCAGAGAGGATTTGTAGATTTGACCCGTGTTTGTTCTTTAAGACTCTTGAGATCATTGGTCAACAGTTAAGTTTGACTTTTGCCCTGGCAGCTTCAAGACATAAGACTGTTCAGTCAGTTTGTCTGTCCAACCTTTTGACCCAGAGCAAGTTGGTTTTGACTGTTAACAGCAAGATTGCAGCTGGAGAGAGGACTGACCTTTTGCTGTTGACCTTTCATCTAGCTCCAAATTCCCCTTGACTAACACTTTGATAAAAAAAAAATATCTGGATTTCCATGAAACTTGCATATGTACTTACTAGGATAATTTTGAATCACAGAAGATGAATCCTAAAATTCTGTTGCCCCTTTAGTAGCTGCGCCACCAGGCCAAAATCTCAGTATACACAACCCAAGGCTGGTTAGCAAAAAGTATCAAAAACTGCTAAGTAAGTACGCCCGGTCAGATTGTTTACTTATTCTTTTGCCACTTTCAGAAAGATTTTTATATGAGCAAAGTTGATGTAGTATAGTACCCAACACATTGTACAATCTACAAAGCAGGTTGCCATAAATGCTGCTGAAGTTTTAACGAATGTCCTTTCCTTAAAGGTGCCCTGTGGAATTCTCTAGTAAACAAACGTTGTTAACAGTCAGTGTGTGTATGTGTGTAAGTGCTTTGAATGCATTTCCTTTCTCATAGAACATTTGCAAAGCAAATTTTGAAAAAGTATTTTAAATCCAGCTTGTTCATATCCATGTTTACTTGTTTGCAGCCTTCCTATTTCTGCCTTTGTCGGCATTTCATGGCATTTTAACGCCACCTGTAGAACAGTGGAATAGTATGAAAGGATTGGCAGGAGTGTTTTCCTCGCACGTGTGTCCTTGTGCGAAAAATTGCGTCACCAGAGGTCAAAATCTCCACAGATAACATTTAAGTGCCACGCTCTGGACAAACAGATGTACATATTTTGGACAGTACTTTTTTGTGGGAAAGAAAAAGAGTGGCAGAGGTTGTTCATACAGCGCTGTCATGCTCAAACTCTGCAGTGGCACTGAGCAGATGTGCAAGGCACTTGCCAGCTGAAAGTGACCTCTCCATTGTGAGGAAGAGCAGCGTGGTGCTGAATACAGAGCAGATGTACCTGTAAGGGTGATGAAGAGAGTCAGAGATTCTACTTAAAACAAGGGCTGGATAATATATATCGGTAGTGTGTTAGACAAGATATGGTCTTAGATTTTATTTTTCTATTTTTGGTTATCGTAATATCTTAAGTGTTGTCTTTTCCTGGTTTTAAAGGCAGCATGACAGGAAAGTGATGTAATTTTCCGAACTCACCAGATTGTCCTAGCTGTTCTGTTCCTTTACCCAGCAGTTTTATCAAAAATCTCATGTAAACATTTTGTGAATGCACTAATAGTCAAACCTACAATATTGTTGCACTAAGGATACTCGGGTATTTTTTTTTCTTCATGTTGCCCAGCCCAACCTGAAACCTTTGATTAGAATTTGATGGGACATCGTTACCAGACTTTAATGTATTTCCACACCACAGAACTTCATAATATAGTGATTTTTCACAAACCCTTCTCTATTTGCTGTTCCCCTTTTCAATCATCTCAATTCCTCAAAACTATCTTGATCTGTTTCTGTAGAGATTTGAAAACAATCACAAGGCTGTGATACTTAACTTGCGACATTTTCATCAGTCTTGTGCTGACAAGCAAATCGTAATCAATGGTAGACAGATACTGGACCCTGTACAGTTAAAGTAAAATGTGAATGTCCTCTAAAACTGGTAACATTGAAAAGCAATCAGCACCCTCATGCTGCTTATGACCAAGTTACACCTCCAGATGTTGGAGGCCAGATTGATGTTTTTGGCTGTCTTCCCCCTGTGAATGCACCTTTCATTCATTTTTAGTCCAGCAAGCCTGCAGCATCCCAGTATCTGCTCTGTATTTTGGCAGGGCGCCACCCTCACCGCTAAAAGTTTAAAAATATCTGACCTGCAACAACCTTGGTTATCTCCTTGCTATGGCCAAGGCTATGCATATTTGACTTGGCTGGAAAAGGAAACTCAAGTAACAGTGTTACTGGGTTAACTATGGTGAAGGGATGAGAAGCGTGTAAATTAAGCAGAATGCAATGTTATCTTTGCTTATGTTTAATACAAAAAACTTGCGAAATAATCAACTTGCCATTAATTTATAAACAGAATTTGTTAATTTTTAAAGATGTTCAAAGCAGGATTTCTGCCTTGAAAGGTCCGGAGAAGATGACACGGTGGTGTGGTGTTCTGTCAGGAAAGGGATCACAGAGTGCAGAATCTGTCAACTGCTCGCTAAAAGCAAGTGCATGCCTATTTTTAGGGCCGACAACCTATGCCACTGATGCTTTTCTGAATGTTGCCACAGTGTAACTTTGAGGACTCAGGAGAAACAGTTTAGGTAGTGTTTTTAACAGATAGTTGTTGGCCTAAAGTGATGTTTGCAAACTGACATGTCTGTCAGTGCCTGGAGAATGTGTGAAAACTCAGGGTGGATGGTCTGCCGTTTATTTCTAGAATGAAACTGACAGGACGTGTTTTGCTGTTACATTTTGAAGCATGGTTTCGGCTGCCTTTAACTTTCAGCTCTGCAGATTTGTTATAACTCTAGTTACCAAACAGCATGTTTGGTTGTCACTACATTAGCCAGCCAAAGAACAAAAGTCCTTTCCGTATTAGCCTGTATAATACCAAATCTCAAAGGATTTGCTAAAGCGCTGGGGATCAAAAAGTCATTATTGTTAATTAGTGAGAGCAGCTGGCACCGCATGGCAAACTGGAAAAGACCTTGAAGCCTTTTGATGGAAATCCATTTTCTACATTTATTGTGGAAACATGGCACCTGTTAGTCTACAAGACAAAGGCAGCAATGTGGAAGGATGGTATGCATTATGCACTTTAGTATTCTGTAATACAGTAGGTGTAACTCTTAGAAAACTTCATATTGTACTTCAGATTTTGGCAGATGACACTCTTTTGAATGTTACAAAGGTTAGATTACAGAACAGGTGATGGAGCCCTCAGTCTGGACATTTTAACTTATTACTGGTATCACTGGCATCAAGTTGGGCAAGTTCCTTTTCTCAGAGTGACTGATTGATTTCGACACTAAGTGCTTAAACTCTTAGGTCAACATTGTGTTGAGTGACCAACAATGATCACAGGGTCGGATATGTTGAGCCATAGATGGAGAGGAAAATACTTAATATACAGTTGTCGCAGTAACTAGCTGTTCTCAAATTGTAACAGGAACTTAAAGGGGTACTTTGCCGATTTTCATCCAGCTTTGTATCATAACAACGTGGGTAGTATGTGTAAATTAACTATGTTAAACTGGTTTCCATCTTGCCAGCAGCCAGATCTCCCTGCTTAAGATGTGTCATCGGCAGATTTTCGCTGACTCTTGGGCTGTTGCTCAAACTACAGATTGTACTTCTTTATTTTTGCATACACGCCACAACCACGACACAAAAGCCCTTTTTAGACAGGAATTGTGCAAATTTGCAGGAAAGCCCAATCAGTCTTTTTTCAGCATTGGCAGTATAAAAACAAAATCGGGGAGTGCAGCAAAATGCCGCCTACCTACTTTTGTTTATACAGAATGCACCTTTTTCGGGGCAATGGGGGGCGTGAGCAAGTAACAAAACATGTAGCTCAGCGTGTGACGTAAACAGTGACGTGGGAGGGAAGCCGCGGCTGGTCAGGTGGCGATTCTCTCGTAAATTGGCCCGTTCCTTACCGTTCCCGCCATCTGACGGTTAATGGCCTCTTCGTTTGCGAGGGCAAGGAGGGCGTGCTATTCCTTGCCCAGTTTTATGAAAAGAACATCTTACCAGCAGTGAAATACGCCTTTAAGTAGGTCCAGGTTTTCATATTGAATATGTGTAATGTTCCCAATAGTAAGGTTACTCCATTGTCACTGAAGCCTCTAGATAGCCAGTGTAGTGTTAACAAAATAACTGGTATCTTATTTAGGAATGACATTGTTAAAGTATTAGCCCTATTAATTTAAGTTCATTGGACAAATTGACAAATTTCAAGTGTCTGTGTTCCTTTTAGAGAGTTTACCCAGAAGGAGATCCCTTTCCAAGTTTGATTCTTGTGAAATAGCACTCACTCGAGGGGAAGTTGGGGGAAGAAGGCCAAGATGAGATTTGCAGGCGAAAGGACACACTGAAAACAGTGAATAGCTCCTCAAAGCACAACTCTTACCTTTCACCTGATTTGTCATTAGTTCAAGTAAAACAATTTCATCATTTACGTAAGAGAAAAGATACACCAGTATTCAGATAACCCGTTTTACTTTTTTTTAACCTTTTATGTAAGCTCAAATGAGATGAGGAAATGAGATATCCGTCTCACTTTTTGTAATGCCATGCAACCACAATATGTTGTAAGCTGGTTACTCTTATCCTTAAGCTTTACAACTGTGAAGACTTGTAGGGGAAGTGTTGTGGGTTCATGTCAGGGGATGGGGGCCTCCAGGAGGAAATACCTAAGCCTGCTCCAAAAGAAATGGCATTCTCCTCTTTTAAAGGCAGCCCTGCTGCTGAAGGAGGCCTTTTGAATTGAAACACATCCTTAGTTTGTAGCTTTTTAACAAGCTAAGATGTCACACTAACTTAAGTAAAAAAGCTGTGGGTTGAAACGAGTGAAGTCAACAGAGAGAGATGTGAACAGAGCGACTGTCGGTCAGAGCATGGTCTGTTATCGTAGATGACATCATTCTTCAGAGGAAGAACATCTGTGCCTGAGCAGAAACTATAAACGTATCATCTCAGTTCGCTGCGTGTTACTAAATCCTCTAATCCTCACTTGTTGAGACACTCCTCTGCCACTTTTGAAGTCTTTTTTTCTTGCCTATATCACAAGGCATGCTGAGTATCTGTTTCGCAGACGCTGTTGAGATCCTCTTTCAAGCCTCTTCCACAGGCTGTCATGTGGGCTGCCTCTGACTGTCCTAGTTAGTCAGGCTTTGCAGTGATGTCAGGGTCCCTAGTGCTGCATTCAGGGCCGGGAAATATTCTTCAGTAATTACAGCCCTCGCTCAGTACCAGGCTGTAATGTCAGTGCGCCCCCCAACCCCCCTCCTTTCTTCTTGGCCTGATGGATTCGGGGGTTTTCCTCTCAACCGTCACTGACAACTGACCATGTCCTCACGGTGAAGTGCCTCCATCTCCTCTCCACAGTGCAGCCAGCCAACAGAGAAGCAGGAGGGGAGGTACAATAACAGTGAGATGTGACTAATGGGCTCTGAGTACCAGAGTTAGACATGCCCATCAGCACTTCTTTAATACACTGAAAGGATTCGGTTACACTTCTGTGCACGAGAAGCTCGCTGTGCTGTATTATCAGTCTGTAACTTAAACTTGGAGCAAATCATCATCTGATTTGCACGGACAGCTTTTAACAAAACCTACATGTCACTTTAAAATCATTGTGCCTTAGTGAGTCTTGAGAGATATGAAGACATGACAAAGCAGATGATTCATGAAATATGGAAAACATATGAAGGGATTACCTTCTAAATTGAGCTACGGCCTCTTGACTCTTACAACTCTTCCTAACTGGTGTGATGCAAGTGAACGAGTGAACGAACATTGTATTGTTTCAGTGTTTCCCAGTGAAGATGTCCTAACCTGCTCCGTGGATCAGCAAACAGGTTACCCAATGTGTCACTAGCTCGAAAAACAGCTTGCCCTGGCTCTGTTTTGGCGAAGCTTTGTGCACCTCCAACCTTTTTTCACAGCATTAGCAAGCCATAGCTTTGGCTAGCTCAGGACTTGATAGGCTCCCTGGATGTTGCGGTCGCTCTTAGTATATCTTGACAGTGTTTTTCGAGTTTCAAAATACTTTTATAAAGTCTAAATCTGATCAAATCTGCTGATGAAATCCTCTCAGATCTGTCTGTTTGACAAACAAAAGTCACAAATAGGTGTTTCTTTATGCTTCTGCGTACACTCGACGCAACATGCACGCAGTTGCTCTGCAGTTGCTGTGTGCCTATCATAGTTCTGCATCCTGTTGGTCTATGTCGCTGTGTGTCGCTATTTAAGATATGGTGGGCGCCATAATGGATTAACATTCAACTAATTTCTAATATTTTCGGTTTTCTAAATGTATTACGTTTGCCTAGCTGAATGACTTTTTTTCATATTCATTTTTTGCCAATAAGTTTTAGAAAAGATTTTTTAGAGAGATATGTCAGACTCTGAGCTTAACGAATCCAAGTTTTTTGCTGATTAGACTCACACTGGAAATGGAACTGGCTATTGCAGCCTAAACTTTTGGATCTTGTCAGTTAAATTGAAAAAAGTCTCCAAAGAGCAAATACCATTAAAAATGTCATCTGTTAAAACAATTCACCATCTGGAAGTAGGAGTTATATTTTTCTGAGGTTTGTAAGCCAAACAGGTTGAGAAGTGCTTTTGAATGATATCAAAATTTGGTTTTAAGAAAACATATGTAGCAAGATGACTGTTTAAGAAATCCGACAGATCAATGAGATGAAATGCCTGCTTTTTCCTTGTAGAGTGTTTATGAATTTTTCATAAGTCATTGATTTCGGGCTTCTTGTTATTTCTGTTTCGCTGTCATCATTAGAGAAACAGTTCTGTTGTTACATGAGAATCCCAGTCATTGTCTCTCTGAGACTGTGCTCATGGAGGTATGTTCTCCCTTCACTCAAGTTCATTGTTGATGTAGCATGTCAGAGTTCGGTGTAGTCAGTGTGGGTTAGTGACAGACAGCTTTGTGTTGTCATTGGTTGAAGCCAGTCTCCTGTACAGTGAGGGGCCTTTTGTGTTGTTTAGGGGTCCCTTATTTGTCCAGGAAGTTGGTATGCTGGGCACAAAGCCCCTCTAAAATAAATCATTCCATCCAGAGCCACTCAGGAGAATAATACACTCAATAGTGTACCACTTCCGTGGCTGGCATAGTTATGGTAGGCAACAAAAGCCCCAGGGTGGTGATTTAGTGAGAATCTGATCCTGGAGCATATGGCCTCAGTCAGTCCCAGAACAGGCCTGCAGGCTGACATGGAGCATTTGATAGGATGGCCTGGGCCTCTATCTTTTCTTAACTTTCCAAAAGCCACCTCCCCTCCGGAGACACAGCGCCGGCTGCCAGGATTGGGGAAATAGTTAGGTTCTAATGACGGTCAGGTAACAGCTGGAGAGGGGAATAACAGAAAGGATTGTCAAGAATTCAGTGCAAGGATGTGCTGTGATTCTGTTGAGTCGAATGTAGGGTTGGACTCAGGCTGTCGTGGTGATGGAATTTCCCCTGCTGTGATTTAGGGTGGTGCACCATGATATGTGATATTACTGCCATTTTTTTAATTTTTTTTTTTATTTTTTGCAAATGACTTAATTTATCCTGATTTCAGTGCTTTGTAAATAAACCTTGTTAGGCTACTGTTGGGAATATTGTTGATTTTTAAAAGACAAAGATGACACAGTTATAAAACAGATTAAATACTTGTTTATTGTTAAATGCAGAATACATAAGGGCAATAGAGCGCAAGATATTTTGGTTGCGTCTGGTTGCTATGAGACAGAAGATCTGCGAAAGTTAAAATGTCAGCAGAAGGTAGAGTACCTACTAGCCCTGGCCCTTGACCTTGGTCTGTGTGGGTCTAGTATTAGTTTCTTGTCCGTTGTTGTTAAGAGATGTTATGTTTGGTCTTTGTGGTATTTGTCCCGACCCTGAAGTGACAATGAGGAGTGGCTGCAGCGTTTTACTCAAAGTTGATGGGTTTTTTTTAAACTCTCTGTGACTAGAAAAAAAAGAGCAAACATGCAACAGCTGGCACTCAGTAGTGAGTTTGATTTGCTCATGCCGTATTTTTACACCAATTCCTTATCAAACAAAAAACTGCACACCTTCTGAATTCAAATTTGTCTCCTTTTCGAACTAAGACTAGCTTAACTGCCTTGTGCACTCATCGTTAAACCCCCCCAGATTGAAACTCAACAGAAACAAGATAAAACTCATCAAAACTGGTTAGTCTTGCCATTGCTCCACCAAGTACTTGATCCGGTTTGATCGAAATAAACCAGTAATTCACAGAGTTAGATGTGAAAATATGATGGCTCTACTTCACATTGTTTTTTCCTGTGCTGTGTCTTATTCGTTTTTGAAGGCAAACCATTAAATTAGCAAAATAAAATGAGAAAAATTGACCCTGCCTGTTGCCGATATATTTGTCCAGTCCCCCAACCTGACTCTGATGGATACTACGTGACTTTTGCAGGTCCAAAAAAAATCCTGACTTTGTCACGAGGTGTCCCAGACACTGGGTTAGGTTTTGTAATATATTGTGCACAACAACAAGATGCTTGTTGTTGGAGCACCTAAGAGATGAGCAGATTATTCGCTCCAGCCGTGCATCTCTGGAATAATCTTGTAATCAGTACACCTCATCTGACATCACTTCACTTCACTCCCAGTCAACATGCCAACAGTCTCAGCATGAAATATCATGTAGTCTGCTCTGAGGCAACATAGGGAGTGAATTTGGTTTTTAGGATGTTAAGTGTAGCTCTTCAGTTGCTCTGTTTTTGTGCTAAGGTTACCTTTTCTTTTTGCATCTTGTCCATGCATGCTTAAACAGCCTGCTCCTTTCAGCCTTTTGGCCCTTTGCCCGAGCAAATGGATTTTGCCTTGTAAAGTCTGTCACCCAGCTCATGCAACCCCCACATCTTCTTGCTTCCTTTCTGGCCTCAAGTTTGATCTTTACTACGTCTGCATCCTACATTGTGTCAAAGCAGTATATAATGCTTAAGATTTGCACAAGATGACTCACAGGTAGCTTTTACTTATATGGCAGGTTCTTAAAGCACACTCTGCATCACATGACCAGTGATGGGATGTAACTAACTACATTCACCCAAATAATTTTCTAGAGTAAAAAATTGACTAACTTTACATGAGTGTTTCAATTTTATGTTCCTTAATACGTCTACTTAACTCCATCTCACAGGTAAATATTTTAATTTTTGACTGTTTGTTGACCGTGATAAACTGAAAGATGAAGTGTTCCTTTATGCGTTGAGAAACTCCTACTTCTTCAGCTGAATAAACTCTTTAAAAACTTTCTTGAATCAGCTGGAAAATGCATCGTCACAAAGCTGGAAACAGGGCTGTTTTTCTGACAACAGGAAAAGTTGACTTTTTAAAGGTCTGTGGTTCTCACAGGACAGCCATGCCACAAATATATGATGATCTAATAGAACATGATGCAATGCTGTAGATTAAACTACCCAACAGTGTATAATGGAGTTAAAATGAGCGCAACAACTTAAACATCTACAGCAGAATGCCACATACACATTAATGCAGCAGTAATATTAATCCAGAAACATCAGATATAGAACATTCTACTGCACAATGAATGCTTTTAATTTTCATACTTTAAAGGTTAAGTGTGTAGGATTTAGAGGGTATACTGGTAGAAAAGGAATATAATATGCATAACTGTGTTTTCATTAGGTTATAATCACCTGAAAATAAGAATCGGAGTGTTTTTGTTACCTTAATATGAGCTGTTTACACAGAGAGCGGGTCTTCTACCACAGAGTTCTACAGTAGCCCAGAAGAGACAATTCAAACATTAGCCCCTTTTACACTGCCAGATTTTCGGGGAACGTTGGGCCGTTTTGCCGGCAAGCTGCAAGCGTTTAGACACACAGAACCGGATTGGCGAGTTGATCCGAGGTGCCCAATTTTCCACCGCATAGGGTAGACATATTGGCGGAACCTTTTTGGTTTAAACAGAACGAGGCACCTTCTGCCATGGGAGGGGCTGTTGATGACCTGTGGGAGGAGCTGTTGATGACCCTGCACATATGACCCACTGGCGGTGGATAAACAGGAAACAGCTGATAGCAGGAATTAGCGAGCAGCTAGTACACTGTACAGACGCTGTAAAGATGAGCAACTGGGGAGATGAGGAATTGCGCGCCCTCCTTGTCCTTGCAAACGAAGAGGCCATTAACTGTCAGATGACGGGGACGGTGAAGGACGGGCCGACTTACAAGTGAAACACTGAAGGTCAGACTAGCTGCAGCTTCCCTCCCACGTCACTGTTTACGTCACACGCTGAGCTACACGTTTTGTTACTTGCTCACGCCCCCCATTGCCCCGAAAAAGGCGCATTCTGTATAAACAAAAGTAGGTAGGTGGCATTTTGCTGCACTCCCCGATTTTGTTTTTGTACTGCCAATGCTGAAAGAAGACTGATTGGGCTTTCCTGCAAATTTGCACAATTCCTATCTAAAAAGGGCTTATGGCTCTTGATAGGGTCATTCGCCCTTTTGCGTCGGCAAACGCAGTTCTTCATGCTTGGCATACCAGACATGTTTCACTTCTGCAACCTCACAGCTGTATGTCAGTAAATTCTACACGCTTGACCTTTAAGTGATTTTTGCTGATGGTAGTTAAATACTTAAACTGAAGTAAGGTCTTGATTGCAGAACTTTTGTTTCACGTGTATTTGCAGAGTGGTAGTGGTATTCTTACTGCAGTAAAGGATCTAGATATTTCTCCCACCACTAAATAACGACCGAATTTCAGCTTAAAGACAGTCTTCATAAATGATGGCCTGCTCTTTTAAAAGTAGCTCTTTCACAAGACGATGTCATATGATTCATTTTTCTGCGTAAAGTTCACTCCCACTCCCCACCAGTCTCTGGATGGCTCTGCACTCAACTGCTTTGTTACAGGAAATCAATTTAAGCTTGGCCCAGCGGTTTGGAGTGACCATCAAGCTAACCTTAGCACACAGGGCAGACCAAGGCAAATCGATAAACAGCATCCAGGAGGCGTAAACAGCCCTGGCTCTTGTACTTTGTCTTGGCAGAATTTCTGTTTCAGTTCTGTCTTTTTTTCGGAGGTGGCAGCAGGTCTGATACTAGGTAGCTCCATATATACATGCAGCACATTTCATCTTTTCATTCTGTTATTATTCTATTTCAGGTTTTTTTTGCCCAGCATCAGTGATATTTCAAGTTGTTGTACTGAAATTCTCTGACACATTTCTGTATTGTTCCCTCTGCAATGGGTTTTTGATAGCGTTCTGCTATTGTTACGCATTTCAGCAGCATCAGCATAACGTTTTAGAAGCTGCTTGTTGTCTAATCAGCAGTTTATGTTTTTATTGTCTATTTTTTTTTACTGTTTGTCTGTATGCAGCCAACCCTGACCTTGTGACTGTCAGCAATTTATATGTTAATCTCTGCATCAGTGGCATCAAAAATCACGACGGTCTTATATGTTCCTGAAATGAGGGTAAAAACTAGATGAGACAGAATAGACCAAAACCAAAATATACTGTCACTTTTGTTGGTGTTTCATGGCAGTTTCTCATTTGCTCCATTGAATGCTGTCTTGCTTTATTTCCAACTGCAACTCTGCTCCAGCAGGTTGTCCTCTGTCTCATTAGATAGCTGTTGATTCCCCTGTGCAGCAGAGTGGCATCAGTCACCCGCTCTAATCTGATAATGCCTGCTACAGTAACTCACTGTCGTCACTACATACCAGCAAACACTACACTTCAGTTTGTTTATGTTTGCTTTGCCTGACTTTGTTTTGGCTGACTGTCGACTCTGCCATCCTCTGTTTACCGTCCTCATGAGGACACACAGGTTTAACCTGCGTGAATTATTTGTACTCTTTATGTTGCACTGTCCTCACACCAGCACAGCTTCTGAGATCTGTTTTAACATAGTGTTGATCCAAAGCTACGCTGTTTTTCAGCTGACCTAAGGTAACTTGTTAGGCAACAAGCGCACCATTGTCGATCCTTTCATTCTTCTCCTCAGTCGGTGGACTTTGATGCCCAACACTCAGTGACTCAGTGATCCCCTCTAATGAGACCGGGGACTGTCCCATCACAGTGCTAGAGTCCATTCACCCAGAGAGGCACACAGGACAGTGACAACAGCTACTGGCACTCCAGCTAAACACCTCGTCCCTGTCAACACAGTTCACTCCTGCACCAGAAACCCAGCTTCCCACTGAAAATACTCTCACCCAGTGCAGTTACAGCTTCACATCTCATTCCTGTTAAACCTTGCTAGGTTTTATAAAGCAAACAGCTTCATTTACTCCAGGATTACACTCAGCTGGAGTCGGTCCAATGCAAGCTAAAGGAGCTTAGCCTACTTGAAATGAGACCAGTTAGCTGCTGTAAAAATATCAGCTCTTGGCAGCCATCTATAAATCCTAGATTACACTTTATCTGACTGATGTTTCTACCCTGATGTTGAGTATATTTGGTCTTTTTTTCAGCACTGCCCTGTTTTGTACTCACATTCACACCTCACAGCAGTCACAGTCTCAATAAAAATGGCAATGTGTGTGAGAAATAAGATGTTTTGGGTGAAAAATGTGTTTGTAAGGGAAGATGAGATTTACCACGTGTGTGCAAAGTGCCGTAAAATGTCTTTGCAATTGCTGCTGTCATGCAGGAACATAAGCCATAGTCTGATATTCAAGTCTCGTGTGAGCATTGCCTAATTTATTATTTATGGTCAGTTAGCAGTTTTCTATGTGGTATTCGTAATAACCACCACCCTGTGAAATAATTTTCAAGTGTGAAATGTACCTTAGTATGCTGATGTAATGCTAACGCGTCATCTTGTGTTTTTCCAGGGGGCTTCTCTGTGGTGTTTCTGGCTCGTACACACAGTGGTGTCCGCTGTGCTCTCAAAAGGATGTACGTCAACAACGTCCCGGACCTGAATGTGTACAAGAGAGAGATCACTATCATGGTGAGAGCAGCATCACGATGTTTGGTTGTGTAGTTACAGATGTTATCTCTCAGCCCAACCTTAGTCTTCTTCCGTCTTGCTTTTATAACAGAAGCTTGATTTTAAATTTGCTCATTGCACACAAATATTAATCATAGCGCAGGAAATTAAGATATAACCTTTGCCAAATTGTGCAGCAGGTTGTGGTAATGTTTGATTGGAAACCTTTTTGAAAAGGAAATTTGTGGTGTGAATTAAACACTGTTGAGGATGAAAATAAAAGAATCAGCTCATAATATTCCTGATCACACTGTTTATCCCCGTGTTCTACTAATTCTTGGTTTTACAGTTCCTTCCTGCCCTTTGTGGGCTGGAAAAATGATTTCTCTCACTTCTTGTGCTCTGAGGGCTTCATTTGTACTTGAAGACACTGTACTCATTATCTGAAAATTTCATGAGGGCATTCTCAGTTATCGGGTATTTAATTTAAGGACATAATTCCTGTTTGAAATGGGACACACGCCCTCATAAAGTTGCATGCCCTCGTAAAGCAAGGTGCATAAAAATGGCTTCATTCCATCTTCCTGACTCGTCCTGTTTGCCAACATTTGGCAAGAGCAAAAGCCTTTTGGCTGTGTGCTGGGTGACATTGTATTAATGCACCTGGTCCATTGACTAATACGTTTGATCTATTACACAGAGCGGGCACTCGCATGATTACAGCAGATAATTCAAGGTGTTTTATGTCATTCAAAGTTGGATATTCTCATTCATTCTGTAACCGAGCAGACGCGTACGACTTGGACAACAGCAGATGTCTCGTCTTGAACGTTTGACCCCAGTGTGTCAGCGAACAGCTCACTCTGAGCTGTTTGGCCAGCTTTGTGTGTCTGTTCATTTGCCTCATCATCAGCTGTGAAATACTCACCCACACAGCTGACCTTAAACACTGACACAGTTCTGGCCTGTTGGGACGTTGGCCTAAGGTGTGTCGGTCTCTACAACACACAGCAAGTCTCTTTTCATGCTGGTGTTTAACAACAACAAGCACAAACGCTGCGATGCTTTAATCCAGCGAATGAATCAAGTTAGGAGAGATTAGTGGAGTCAAGAGCTCAGCATGGTGTTGGGACACAAAGAAATACAAAGAGCTTTCTTACCACACACAGTAGCTCGATGGCAAAGATGAGATTGGACTCAAATCAACTGGATGTTTAACTTTTGGGATGTGTTTTTTGACGAAGCAATCACTGGCTGTTTGTTTGTAAATGTGGATGTGGTTTCCATAGATTAACACTGCTCTACGTGGCAAAACCAGGAGGTAAACACAAGTGTCTCAACTTGTTTATGAGGCAGAGTTTGTGTGCTTTAAAGTTAGATGTTTAGGTGGTGTATCTTTTTGTCTTCCTTAAACTAATTTAGTTTCAATGTTTGCAACTTTAGGCAATATAATCTGACTTGTCTGACCTCTTTAACTTATATTATTTAAAAAAGACATGAAGAAACAGCAGAGCATTCTTCCAGACTGCACTTTTTCTTTATGTTGATTTGAGCATTGAGTAGCAGCCTCCCTCAGCTAAACAAATATAGCATCAACATGACACAGGTCCAACCATGAATACTCATGAGTGCTTACTAAGAAAGGACAAAACACTGTGTACACAATCCACATAATCACCTCAATAGCTACCTTGTGTTTTTGTCTGTTTTCTTTTTTGAGGCTTCGTGACAATTAAATCCTGGAGTTGCACAGTCTCTCCTTCTTGAATGCTTCTACGTGTTTGTGTCCTGATCAGTTTCATGTTTTCCTCCTGTATGTAGAAAGAGCTGTCAGGCCACAAGAACATTGTCGGATACCTGGACTCCACAATTAACGCTGTGTCGGACAGCGTCTGGGAGGTCCTGATCCTCATGGAATACTGTAAAGGTACCGTTTTATACTTATTTAATTCAGCTTCATTATAGTCTCTGTTTATAATGTCTGACTTCTGATATTAATTGCGTCAGGGTAAGTAAGCTAGTAAGCTAAGTAAGCTGCCGTCCCCATACCTGAATTTCAGCCCCTGTCTAAGCTTTGATTAATCACGACTATTTCTCACTGAGGCCTCGATGCCCAAAATCTGGTATTTGGGACAGCCCTGGTAGTTAAAGAGGCTTGTTGCTTTGTTGCTGCCTCTGTCCTTTGTGTGGCCCATCTATTGATCGTGGCAGCTATCTGGCTCAGCTTGGCTTTTTGGAAAGCTATTTTGAGCGGTTTTGCCCTCATTGGACGAGTTTACATGTAAACATGACTCTGATTAATGAGATTATTCAGATAGATGCATCCTTTACATGGTGACATATTTAGTTTACTGAGCAACAGATTTTAACATTTGTCTCGTTCATGGCTGTCTTATTGTCCTCGAAACATGCTGAGTGCACTGTGAAAGCAGAAGATATGTCATGCACTCAAATGACACATGCCATTTCCCAATTGTTATTAATTTATTAACAGCTTATTATGGTCACAAAAAAAGTATGACCTCAGCTGACTTGTACTGATAATACCAAAAGATCTATGATGCTTCGATACAATATACCATGTTGTTTTAATTAGGTCAAGTTCAGCTTGAGGCTGTTACGCGCATGTTTAATCAGGACAACTGCGAACTATCTCAGCTGGAAGATTTAGTTTGCAAGAACACCAAACGTGCTGGCAGGGACTATGGTTACCCAGCCTGAGCTGATGAGTACTAATGCTGTTCGTCCGTCTCTCTCCTGCAGCGGGTCAGGTGGTGAAGCAGATGAACCAGCGGTTGAATGTGGGCTTCAGTGAGGCGGAGGTCCTCCACATCTTCTGTGACACCTGCGAGGCCGTTGCCCGCCTGCATCAATGCAAGACGCCCGTCATCCACAGAGACCTCAAGGTGAGGAGGGAGTTACTCCCTGCTCCCTATTCCCACTCTTTTTGTCTTCCTTTCTCTGTTCCCTTATTAGAACACGTTAATCTACTAGTTATATGCAACTTATGTTTTTTTAATGAGGAATGTTTTTGATTATGTAAAATGTAAGAAAAGTTTGTGTGAATGCTGTAGTCTCGTCCTGTTATTTGGTTCACTGTTACATGTGAGTTGTTTTATAAACTGTCAGAAATGTAAAGTTATTGTGGACCCCAGGAAGAATAGCTGCTGTAATGCAGTGGCTAATGGGGATCCTAATAAACTAAACTAAACTAATCGACAAATTAGTAAGGCATTAACTACTCTAACCCATCCATTATCCATGACCACTTATCCCATTTCAGCTGACACTGAGCAGGATGCAGGATACACTCTGGACAGGTTGCCAGACTATCACAGGGCTGACACATAGAGACAACCATTTACACTCACATTCACACGTAGAGTCATCAGTTAATATGACCTGCATGTCTTTGGACTGTGGGAGGAAGCTGGAGTACCCAGAGGAAACCCACGCTGACACAGGGAGAACATACACAGACGGGTCCCAGCCGGCTTGCAAGTTTGAAACTGGAACCTTCTGGCTGTAAAGCGACAGTGCTAACCACTTATTGACTAACTGGTTAGGCATTTACTCCTCTGACCCTTGACAAAAATGATAAGTAATCATGACATTTCCTCGAGAAAAAACACTAAAACCCAGAGTGCTTTGGCCAAAAGCTGAACATGCAGTACATTGGTAAAAGGTTGCACATGTTAATCCCTGAAAACAGGAACAGAATTGTTAAAAGAATATCTGGGAAGTAAAAGCAACTTCCTTAACTGAGACTTCTTTAAAAAAGATGTCACAATACACTCAACAGTGTTTGGCAGGATCTGAAACGTGGAGTTCTGCACTGACGCCACAGCAGCAGCTTTCAAAAGATGTCGACAATATCAAAAGGAGGAACCTGTGGTTTGCCACTTTAACAGTAATTTATTGAATTTAATGTCAGATACTGTTTGTAAACTTAAGTGATGTAAATGTGCTTGGTCAGCAGAAGAAAGAAAGCTTTGGTTTCACTGCTCATTCTAGCTCCTCTGCTTCCTCTTACGCTCCCCCGCTTCCTTTGCCAGCATGCTCTCTTATTTCCTCTCCTTCCTCTTATTTGATACCCCCCTGCTCGTTGCTCATCCACCTCCTTTTCCTCTTTCTCCTCCACCTAATCCTGCACCACACTTACTGTTTGTACAGGCCATAACAGCCGTTTCATCTTGAAATTCCTCACTAACTTTCAGCTTTTTTTTTTTTAAGAGTAGATTTTTAAACCAAGGGTGGCTCCCCGCCAGATTTACCCTCGTTTTGCTGATGCTTGGAGGCCGGTGGTAATTTCCCAGCCACCCTAGTTGAATTCTCTTCAGTGCCCCATCAGTGGGCCGCTGTACTCTGTCCAGTTGGACAAGCCTCTAAACAGTGCGGCCCCTTCAGCTTCACAGGCCTGTCCTCTGTTCGCTGTCTGTATCTATCTGTTCAGCCTACATGGCTTACATAACATCGCAGGGATACAAAAGACCACGGAGGCCCAGTCACGCATCGCCAAGGGAAGTGAGAGTGCAAAAAAAGCCCCTTAACCCCGAGCTGTCAACAGTATTGAGACACTGTGTTGCTTTCATTAGCTCAGCTTTTTCCTTGGACAGTTTGAAATCTTTTTCTTGATACTCTTTTGGTCTCTCCTCTTCACACTTTCATCCCATCACATCCTTGTTTTTTCTTCCTGTCACTGTCTTGCTTCTTGTGTCCCATCTTTCCTCCACCTGCCTTACTCAGTCACTCCTCACTCCTTGGTTAGCTGTTGTCATGTTGTTACTCAGGCTTGCTCAAGTATTATCTAAAAACTGATGCCTGAAACCCGTCTGATAACATACAAATAAGAAACACATCTGCTTTCAGTCTGACTTGTTATTAAAATGTGCCTCCTGTCTGTCGGGCCACAGAACAGCTCTGATGAGGCTCCTGTGGCAGAATTACTGTAATGAGGGCTTGTCCCACTACTCAATCACTGTGTATTAAATCAGTTTGTGAGTTTTTACAAGCGACTTTATCCACTAATTGCCTTCCATGCCCATTATGATGTAATTGCGGATCAGCTTTGGCTTGTTTTGTTTGTTTGTTCATCTGTCTGCCACAAAGTATTTCAGAGTCACAGCTGATGTGATTTCAATGGCATTTTGCGTCTCAATCACGACCACAGTTTTGCTTTTGCTAAATTATACTGGATGCAGACTGGTAATGGGGAAAGAGCTGTTTGGTCATCGTCAGGTCATCACACATAAAAACAATATGACAAAACAAATAGCAGCAGCAGCAGTTTAAACCTGCAGATGTTGACATGTTGATTTTGCCACCTGTAGGGAAAGAAAGGGCCCTATTTGAATGCTTTAAAGTGCATGGTGCAAGTGCATTTAGGGTGTGTCCTACTCCACTTTTGCCTAGCTAAACAGCGCTTAATCTGGGTGCAAAGGTTATGCATTTAGTCCCTTAATTATTATAATCAAAGGTGTGTTATCGGCATAACAACCAGTTAGAGCATCATCTTCCAAAAGCCAGGTGCACCTACACCTTGCATATTGCTATTTATGTGGCAGATCTGGCAAACACCGTGGCAAAACTAAACACTGTTGTAATAAACTTGACAGAGGAAACACAGCTTTGGACATAAACAGTGAAGTTACGCTGCTTCTCGTGCGTGACTGCGCACAGCATCTGTCCTAATAGGGAATTGGACAGCAGCTCTGCAGCTCTGCTATGTTCACATTTTAGAGACTATCATTAACATCTCCCTCAGTAATGATGTATTATTCCACCAGCCTGCAACCCATCCGTGCATTCCTGTATGTGTAACAAGCAGACTGTACGCATGTTGTGAACCCGCCTATGTAGGCGCATCTTACTATCGTAATAGAGCGCCTCTTAAATAGCTGGAAAATACTGCACCATTCTGACTCAAGACCATGTGTTTGTTGGTCAATGAAGCAGTTACTTTCTGCTGCCTCAAAATAGCAGTACACTAACAATGCCTCTGACCACACCTCATGTTAAGACCTACATGCACATGGGTGCTCAGATGTGCACAAGTACATTTTGCTGCTCACACAACGTGGGCGCAGGCTGTGAAAATGACAACTGCGTCGATCTGAAACTAGCAACGATAGTTGTGCTGCGCTCTGTTCCACTCTGCGTGGGGCGTAAAATAAGGCCCAGTGTGTGTTATTAACGACATTTCATCTCTTGTTTTAATGGAAAATATTTTTTTTTTTTTCTTTCTAAAGATTTACATTTAACATTTAACACTTACACTGTGGATTTTATTGAAAATAAGTTGTACAGATTTAGAAGGGCAGTCACAGAAGGCTGAGGACACATGGTGTCTCCCACAGCAGGTTTAAAATGTAAAATATGAAACCACAAACACAAACACGGCTATAATAAAAGCAAAAGCAGTTGTAACACTTTGAAAATGGCAGAAACTATCACTTTCGGGCACACAATAACATGTTTTCATCTTCAGTTGTAATCTTCTGCTGCTGTCATTTTCCTTTCCTGTGGGTGGTGCGGGTTGGACTGCAAATGTAGATCCAAACATTCTGGGTTTGCAGCTCTGTTATTGGATGATGAGTGACACTGCGTTTAAATAAGCCAGTGAAGAAAAAATTACATTCAACTGCATTGATATGTTTTCATTAGTGCTATAAACGTCTAAAATCTCTGTCTGTCACTTTACCAGGTTGAAAACATCCTGCTGAACGACCAGGGAAACTATGTGCTGTGTGACTTCGGCAGTTCCACTCACAAGATTTTGCTGCCACATAAAGATGGAGTGACTGCCGTGGAGGACGAGATTAAGAAGTAAGTTGCTTTGTCAGTGAAAGACATGTTCTTCAGGTCACTTAATACAGTAGATGTTAGAACCGTAATTCTGGCTGCTGTAACAATATTGTTATACTTGTCAAAGTGGTGTGTAAAGTTGTGAAGTCATGTAAAACTCTCTCTAAAAAAGACCAGCATATAACGGATTTTTGCACCACAGGAACTTTGGGGGAAACCCAGGACTGTTTTAAAAAAACTCAGGAAGTTAACCTGCATTTCGACCACAGGAACGTGTAGTTTCCGTGCACCCCGAAAAGTCCCTGCAACTGAGATAATATTTATCATGGCTCAAAATCTATCAAGGAAGAGTTTGCACTGACTTATCAAGCTAATGACTCAAATCTTATAACATGGGTGATACAATGGAGATTTCTTGTAACGTTACTGATGTTTGAACAGAGTTATGGCCAAACTTTCCAGCTAGTCAAAAAAAAAAGATTGAGGCAACAAGAATGAGCAAGCATAAACAATTTAGAGAACCTTAAGTGTATTTGCAAATTGTTTTAATGCATTTACTTTCAAAAGCAGAAAAATAACCCCAAAACAGTCACTCAGAAACACCAGAAAGGCTCGTCTCCTTTCCAACATCCATGCAAACATCACACTGTCACACAAGAGAAAATGACAAAGCAGAACATGATAACACTGCCTTGGAATTGGACTAATTTGTCTCATCGTCACGGTTATTCAGATGTAGTGGAAACACAAACAGCACAAATGGGACTTTGTTGTTTTTAATCTAGTTCCTGGGTCTCTTCAGTTCCCTGTTGAAGATGGCCTACAACTGGTAGATTTATGTGAGGGAAAGGTGTTATTACCTTTATCTAAACAGGTTAGTCTCATGATGGCCGACAGATCAACCTGCCCCTATGGGCACTTCACTCATACCTCTGTCAGCCATTCAGAATACTCCTACCCAAACCAAGTCTAGCGTGCGGCCAGGTCGCTGTCAAATACAGTGTTTCACTCAACGTGCTGCAACTCAAGGTCTGTTTATTTGTGTCCACAAAGCAAATGAGTGAGCTTCAAGGCACACAGGGAGCAGATCAGAATAGCTCTGTTTAGCAAACACAGAGTCATACACTGCACGTAAACTAAACATATACATACAACTGCAAACAATCACATTGTTGTTGATCCGCTGCACATGATGGTGCAGTGGGAGGTGGTAAATGTGGCACTTCTTTGTGGTCACAACCCCAGCACTTGCTACCATATTGTACTGATGTAGTGTTTATAATTTGTTTGTGTGTCATATCTAAGAAGCCCATTCAGCTCAGGCCTTTTAACTTTCCCACATTTATAGCGGCAATAAAGAGCAATGTGTGGTGCTTATCGACAGTATATGACCTTGTGTAAACTCTTGCTTCATGCTTCTCTGGTCATACAGAAACCATCTGAACTGTGGTGACTCAGACAGCTTTTGCATTTTCATAACCCAGCTGGATTTATACCAAAACACAACCAGCTGCTTTGATTAGTATCAGAATGACTTTGAATAGAAAACAAAACTAAGTGTTTAGCAACGTTTGCGGTGAGATTCTGTTTTGGTTTTTTTGCTTCTCTATGTCAGGAAACTGAAGCACCCATGTGTCTTCAATGAAAAGTGTGCTCAGAGGTAGCGACAGAAATAATAATAAAGGAGAAATAATAAAGGCATAAGATAAAATAATTAAAAAGTATTAAAACAAAAAGATAATAATATATTAAGATTAAATAAAATAATTAAAAATATACAAGTATGAAAATAAAAATGTATAGAAATTTCAATTAAAAAAATAAATATACATTTATAAAATAATGATGAAATATATGTTTAAAAATTTAGAATATAAATAAAAGTTAAAAAGGATAACTAGGCATTGAAAGGAAATAAGACAGTGAGCGTTTCATGTGTGTATGGGTCACAGTCTTCAGTGACATTAAGTGGTTGTGCAGTCAGTAAATAGTTTTGTGTAGGATATCAGCATTAGCAGGAATGAAGTAGAGCAAACATGTAGTGCAATCTAAATAAGATATCAGCCTTATTGGCCTAAATTTGACATCAGATCGGGACATCCCTAGCCAAAACACAACAAAGATGGTTAACAGAGGCCGATCAAGGCATTTTTAAACTGATCAAGATCGGCTATACTGAGTGCAGCTATCGTCAACTCTCCAACTCTCATTCTGCTGTGTGTAAGAGCAGGGTCCTGAGCTCCGCCCACAACGAAACACCAGACTCCATAAACGACAGCAAAACACAGTACGAGACGGTTTGTTCATGTTATTTACTGAAGTTATGAGCACGTCTCTTATTTCAGCTCAGTGTGAGAGTCTCTTGAATCATCATCTCTTGTCATCATGGCGCATGGTGTTTCACTGCCCCCTGGACGAGAGGAGAAACAGACATTGGAGCAGAGCTCATGACAGTCACACTCACCACGTCACTGCAAGTGCAACAAAAGCTCCACGAGCAAAGAGCCAATAAGAGTAACATAGTAATGCAGCCTCATTCGCGCCAAAGATTTACTGCTGACGAAAATAAACACTCAACGAAATACAGCTAAAAGGAGTGTTTGTTATTTTAAACTTATTTTATAACAAAAAATATTAAGTAACAAACATTAAGGAACAGCTTGTATGCAGGTTTTTTTTCTCAATACATTACTGAACTATTCAATTGTTAAGCATATAAAGTGGATTGATTTTATTAACTTTAAGGTACTTCAAGTTTGCAGTGTGCATCTGAATTATTTAGGAAAAAGAAGTGTTGGATTGGGACTCCGTATCAGCAGATACTCAGTACTAAATGACTTGAATCAGATTGGATTGCATTAACATATAAGTACTATTACAATGTTGTAGCAGGTCGAGGTGGAGCTAATTTGAAATTGTATATAATCTTGAGGAGTTTAATATGTACCAATTCCATCATATGTTTTTCAGTTTATTATATATTTTGTATATGAAATAATAACCTTACATATAACTACAATTGGCAAATAATACACCAGAGTAAAAAATATATATTTCCCTCTGAAATGTGGTGGTGTAGAAGTATAAAATAGTATTGAATGAATGAATAAATGGAATAAATGACTTTATTTCAAGCCAAAAATAAGAAGAAACATAATAAAAAACAAACCAGACAAAGTTTGGCAGAAGTAAAATTTATATGTCCCTACTCCTTTCTTACATTTCTTCTTTTAACTCATGTATTATTTCAACAAATTCCCAAATTTATGTACAACTAATATATAACCATCCCCAGTTTATTTACCACCCAATTAGATAAATAAGTACTTTGACTGTTTATTTACAGTCCAAGTTCCACCCAGTGTTACAAAATAAATATGCGCTCCCCTAACACAACCTGTCCTCGTCTGTATATCTGCTGAAAATATTATCTTTTTAGAGTCTTCAATTACATCCCCCCTCCCTGTCACGAAACATTTTTTGAATGTTGCCAGGAAGTAGATTATTTTTCCCATTAAAAGAGGAACAAGAGGGCGTTGGTAGCGTAGTGGATAGTGCCAGCGCCCTGTGCACTGAGGCACTGCCTCGCTGCAGCGGCCGTGGTTTCGAATCTGGCTCATGGCCCTTTGCTGCATGTCAGTCCCCACTCTCTCTCTGTCTCCCCCTTTCACTAACTGTCCTGTCATTAAAGGCAAAAAGCCCACAAAAATAATCTTTAAAAAAAAAAAGAGGAATAAGTACCTCAAAACTGTGTTTAAGTACTGTACTTGTGTAAACCACCTTTGGTACTTTGTCATTTGAACTTTGACCTGCAACTGACAACTTCCTGTTGTTGTGTCTCATAGGTACACAACCCTTTCATATCGGGCGCCAGAGATGATTAACTTGTACGCAGGGAAAGCCATCACCACTAAGGCTGATATATGGGTAAGGGCCTGCTTTTTATGTGTGTACAGTATTTGTGTGTGTGTGTGTGTGTGTGTGTGTGTGTGTGTGTATTATGCACCCTGCAGGGCCGGTTTGTCCTGGCAGTGTCCTGGGCGTCACTCTGCCCCGACAGGTTCCTCCTCTCCCTCCCTCCCTCAGTCTCTCAGTCTCTCGCTCGGGGCTGTTTGCCTCCACCAGCTCTCCAACAGTGTTTTTCCCTCATAAAACATTTAGCAACATCGTTCACTACACTCTGCCTTGTCCTGCTCCTCTCTCCCTGCTGCCTGTCCCTTTCTATACTCCCTCCTTTTCAGATAATTATGCTCAGTCGAGGACCTCGATAAGCTCATGTGAAATAGGCCTCGGCTGCTTTTTTGAAGGTGCGAGGTAGAGAGGCAGGAACAAGGGCTTGGACTGCAGCCATTTTGAGGAGCGGTGTAAATTGATGTACCCGGGGAGTCAAAACAGCCAGCATATAAAGATGTGGCTGTTAATGGGTCACTTTGTGCATTATAAACGTGTGATCCTTGCTTGGACTTTCTCACATTCTGAGATGATTCTTGTTCTAGAGGGTTTTATTAAGAAGCATACATGTATACAACAATATTTACACATACTGTATGTTTACCAGTGCAGATTGAAATACAAATGAAACTACCTAAACAAATAATATCAAGCTTCCTGTACAGAAGGATATGTTTCTAAAATTACTGTAAGAAAATTTGGAAGTATCTCAACTATCACTGCCTTTAAAAAAAGCCTAATGTCTTGTACTCTTGAGGATACAAGCAATACTGCAGTTCTACCTTTCAGTGAACCAATCCGTGTAAAAATCAGATAATCAGTTGATTAATTTTTGAGTTAACTGAAAAATGCACTATTTATCAAGCCCCTTTCACTCTGCGCAAAAACCCACTAACACCCACTAACATCTGGCTTTTGTATTTAATGGGAGCGGTTGCAATCCGTGTTCACTCCAGAGACAAATGACTCTGCAGTAGTCACGGGTATTTAACGGCTCCAGCTCCAATCGGCGCCAATCTGCAGTGATAGAAATAAGATGCCAGGGTGCAGGTGCTAATTTTAGCCCCTTTTCTGACAAGATGCAATGATGGACCGCCACAAAATACTGTCCGTCTCCGTCCAAGCAGCACTCGAACATTGTTTAGTCTGCATTGAGTTTGAGAGAGACACTGAGGAAGTAGGAGATATAAAAAAGAAGTACAGACTGGAACATTTTCATTGGCCTCTATGCTGCTTTCTACCATTTACTAACCCGTCTTCTGGCCTGCCTGCTGTTTTCTCATGTCACACACACACAGGGCGTAAAATTAACTTTTTACCTCATCTGCCATTGGCCAGTGACCTCCAAAAATTTAATTTAAAAAAATAAAAAAATTTTTTTTAGCCTTGTTTGACTAAAAATGATTACCTTACGTTTTTCGTATGAAAATCCAATCCTGTCCTCTATGTTTCTTTGGCGTGCTTGCGGCAAAGGCTGAAGCTCATCATGTTGGTGTGGGGGTCGTAGGTCAGCCATGACCACTGCTGGCCAGCGTTGTCTAGTTTCCATTTTTCAATAAAATGCCATACAACATTTGTACTCCGTTTAACTGTCTGTTCTTCCTGTCCAAATCCAACATGTTCATCTTCGTTTTTCATCTTCTGGTGGTGGCTTCACGGCAGAAATGTGTAACCACATCTTGCTCAGAAGTTACCATAGAATGCCCAGGGTTCCGGTAGCTGACGTCATGCGTTCCCGGCACACAAACAATAAGCAGCGAGGGCCAAATGGTCTGACACAGCTGGCAGAAATGGCCGAAGCACATAAAAAACCTACATGCAATTCAAAATTTTCCATCGGCCACTGCCGGGTGTGTGTTTTTGTTTTACACGCCAAACTCATTTGTTCCCCGCCATTGGTGCTTGGCAGGTGTTAATTTTACACCCTGCACACACATGCTAATGTTGGTGGAAAAGGCAAGGGGCATTTTAATGCCAGATTTCCTAAGAACAAGGTATAGAGTCATACAGAGGTAATCCCTCTCAATCATTACTTATGACCCTCTTGAGGTGTGTGGTGGTGTATTGGCTCTGTCCTCTGCCTGTATCCTCTTATTTTCTTCCTGGGCACAGAGTGCAGGTGAGATCGGAGCATTTTAAAAAAGTTACGGCCAGGTGCCAGACCGTAAGCAGCACGCATCCAAGAAGAAGCTCCAAAAATCACGGATATTGTGCCGAAAAAATGCAAATATGAGGCGAAATGCAAAGCGGACAAAGCTTGTTCCAAAATGAGACTGAATCTGTGGTTGGCTTTCACTTTAGCTGGCAATACTGTCTACAAACAGTAAACATAAATTCTTGCATCTTTAAATTTAGGGCTGACACTGAAGTCTGACTGCATTTTGTTGTGTTTCTATGCCGTTGTCTCAGACGTGCATTGGATTATTGACAGTTTGGATAGTGGACAAATTGAACAAAGAATTGAATCAGTAACACATGCATATCTGTGATGATGAATTGTGGCTTCGAATAAACAGCCAGTGAAAACAGTCTTTTCATATTTACTTTAATGATCGTGTCACAGTGGATTAATGTATCAGTCTGCAGTAGTAGTTCTACAGGAGATGAATAGACCGAAGCTTCAAACAGGCCTCTGGTTGAAGGAACTACTGTGGGACGTACAACAAAAACACCAACTTCCTGCAGACTACCCCCTGCATTCTCACTTCCTGTTCTATGTTTAGCCACGTGTTTTAAAACTTTGCTGTTTCATACGTTGTTGCCTCACACATATTCAACATTTATCCATGCATTCTGGGGCTTGTTGGCAGATATGCTGTCCGACTCAGATTAGGAGTTTAGTATCAGACTGGATTAGCCCGTTGAGTGGAGAGAACTGTGAAGAATATCCGTCTTCAGATACAGCGCTTAAAGGGAAAACATCCCCTAAACGCTGTGGCTAATTCCAAAGTCTCTTTCATCTCCAACTGCATCATCAACAAAAAGATGCCGGAGCCAAATATAGCGCCAACTGAATATATGATTTGGGAGCAGAGCACTTTTGCATGTGGATTTGTTTGGACAGCCATATTGCCAGGGGAGCAGACTCTGGGCCTGTTTTTAAAAGCAGCTTTTTAGCCAGCGACATAAGGAACATTAATTCTTTGCTAAGCAGTCCTGTGTAGCTCAGTGGGTAGAGAAAGAGTTAGGCCTCCCTGTGGGATGGACTGCACTTGACATGTTAAGTGGTTGTAGAGGTCTTTTTTTTCGTCTCTATTTCCTGTATTTTGATGAGTGCTGATGAGAACCACAGATAATTCTTCCTTTAGCCCTCTATAAAGCACAGATATATGTTGAGACACAAAACTAATCAACAAGTTACTTCTTGTGTCTTCTTCTTGTAACTCATACAGACTTCTTGTTTCTTCTGGTGGCCCTCTTAATTCTTTTTTTCCCTTTCTCTCTCTGAGTGGAGGTTTGCAACTCAAATTCGAGTCTGTAACACTGAGCAACAAAAATTGTCAAGCATTCAAAGTTGGTATCAAACACCTGGTCAGGTTTGTAGTCTTGTTTGTGTCCTCAGATATCTCCTTTTTTAGAATCATAATTTTGTTGGTTTTAAGCTTTTTAAGTTTTAAGTGGAAACGTTGCTGATTTTCAACCAGCACTGTGTCATCGCGGGGTTTGCTGATCAACAGTGTTTGGTGAAACGCATCATCCAGTGGTCTCATGGCAGATGGGTGGGGAGCTCCAGGTGCTAGTGGCGCAGGGAGAAGCCAAACGCTGTTCATCTACACATGCTACGTGATGACACAGTGCTGGTTGAAAAAATGGCTATATTTACCTTTATACAAACAGCTCTGTTGCGTTGAGACAAATTAAGTAGCTTTCCTGTTAAAAATAAAAAAAAAGGTTTTAGATTTTGAAAGAAGGGCCGTGAACAGAGAATACAATACAGTATCAAAACTCAGGTATTGTGTTGACACCAGCGTTGATCTTTTCAAGCGACACCCGCCCTCTAAAAGTTGACTGAGTTCAGGCGTTTATTTTCTTCTTCATCACTGTTTCTGTTTTCTCCACAGGCACTTGGATGCTTGTTGTACAAGCTGTGTTTCTTCGCACTTCCATTTGGGGAGAGTCAAGTTGCCATATGTGACGGAACCTTTATCGTTCCAGATAACTCCAAATTCTCCTTCAAGTTGCACTGTTTAATCAGTAAGTTTGGGACTTAACATTGATTTATGTTGTCAGAATGTGTCTTCGTATGATTTTGGAGTGATAAATTACGACCTCAGAATCGCCTTTTTATAACTGTATGGGTGTGATGACTTCTAATTCGTCTTTTTTAAACAGTGTGTGTTTGTTCTGATGATTTTGGAGAATTTTATCATGTCTCTAGAAGTGTGTCTGTGTACCTTTTGTCGTGTAATTACAGTTGATACTGTTACAGGAAAGGTTGCTGTGTCAGTAAGACTAGTTACTAACACAGTTACACAGAATGCAGCACAGAAGTTTGAGAATTTCTTCAGTGGGGGTTTTCCAGAAGGAGCTCTTTTTTCAGTATATATATTTCTGTCATTAGCTAGACTGCAAGTCACACCTACAATTTTGTTTTGCTGTGTTACTTTGACAGTGTTGCTGTGCGAGCGATCAGTAACTGATTTAAGCATTTACACAACTTGAGCCTGTTTGAACCGGTCGAGGACTGACAGTCATGGCAACCTTATTTGCTTTCAAGTTGCTCCACTTCCCTACTGTAAATGCATCCTGCAGTGGAGCTTCCCTTTTCAGATTACTTGACCGAGAGCTCCGCCAAGTGGCCAAAGAGAGAAGTTGCACAATAATAAATCAGCCAGTGATGTTCTGCACAACATGCTGCATAGAAATAGAAAAGAATCAGAAGCCATTATCTTTATTGCACAGTATACAAGGAAAATAAAAACTTCTGATGCAATGAAAAGGCACAGGAACATCCTTGATGCTCTTGTGTTTCTACTACATGGGCCAGACGTGGCTGTTGAAGAGGCCGGGGTAGGGGTGGGGGACCTCTGGCACCACATAGTTCCTAGAGCACCTTGTGATTTTGAATTGATGATATGGGATGGAAATCCTAGAATCTAGAATAAATAGAGTGATTGCACTAGTATGAATGTAATTGTTGCTCATGCTTCAGGAGGTTCGCTCTCTGAAGACAGTCATATTGCCTGTAAGGTGTTATTCAGTGCTTTTTGGAGTTAAGTGTACTCATGGCCCAGGCAAACTGGTTTTAAGTCTGTTGGTCCGTGATGGTCCTGTAAATGTGCAAATAAACAGACATCCATGCATGCATTCATATAAAAACACACAGACATACAAACATACAAAGAAACTTACTGTGTAAATAAGGTTTGTTCATTTAGTGAAATTCTAAAGTGAAAAGAAATGTCAATAGTTTGGTAAAATAAAAATAACCTCTCTGTCTTTTTCCCAGGATATATGCTCGAACCAGACCAGGAGAAGAGACCAGACATTTACCAAGTGTCCTACTTTGCCTTCAAATTAGCTGGAAAAGACTGTCCAGTGCCAAATCTCTTTGTAAGTAGCTGGAACAAAGGACTCAGCATGGCTTTAGGCTTTGCAGTCATTTTTGTATTAACGTAATTCTCCTGCTCTTTTTCCAGAACTCTCCCATCCCCACGTCGCTCCCAGAGCCTCTAACAGCCAGTGAGGTCGCTGCTAGGAAAAGCATGACGAAAGCCAGGTACTGTTCGCTCACGGTTTCTTATTTTAGTTTTCTTACGATAGATACGTTAACACTGGTGCTGATGAATTGACTGATTAGGTTTATGACTTGTATTTGATGCATACGCCTTTTTAAAACTAATTGGTGTCATCAGGCTGATGAAAAAGGAATAAATTAAAATCACTCTTTGGGGGCTGAATTTAATATGCAAAACACATATAAACATCAGGGCCGTGCTGTGCCTACACCAAATTTCAAGGGACACAGTTTATTGGTATTGGTTTAGGAAAATAAAACCACAACTTCTGACTCCTTCTTTCCAGGATAACGGACGCCGTGGGCCCGACGGAAACATCAATAGCTCCCAGACAGAGGCCAAAAGCGGCAAACAGTAACGTCCTGCCCCTCGCCAATACTGTCACCCCTGTCAAAATGACCGTGCCTTCAGCACCCGTCAGCAACGGCCAGAAAGGTTTGTTGAACAGAGAGATTGATTTTTGTATGAAAATTCAGAGAACTAAACTTGTTTTATCTTATGCAAATACAGTATTAGTATGTATTAGCGAGAATGTGTCTGTGAAGTCCCTACAGTATGATTTTCAAATGGTTCTTTCTAGAGCGGCACCAAATATTTCAAAGCTCTGAAGCTTCAATCAACATTGAAATACTAAAATACTGCTGGTCTGTTCATTCCGTTTAACCTTAGTTATTTCTGCACAGTTGCAGATAAACAATAGGCTGCACTAATATTATCAGTGCTGTACTAATTAGTGATGGCTGCCTAGGATTGTTTCACTGTTGACATCTGTGATTCAGAGTATTGTGTAAGTCCAAAAGTCAAAATCCCTTGAAAAAACATTAATGTAATAGTTTTTGAAATTCACAACATTTGTAAGTAATGAAATATTTAGCTTTAATCCATATTTGTTGGTGTTTACCTGTTCAAAAACCACATTTTCACTGTGGTCAAGAAACGATTGCTCTCCCTCTTGCTGCACACACAGAGAGGCATGCACTTCTGTGAACAGGGCAGTCTAACAGCACCATAAATTACATTTGTTTGTTAAAGAAAGTCAATTTTATGAAAAAAGACCAACTCATTTTAATGCAGTGAATCACTTTATTTAAACTAACTTTATTTTTTTAGGGGTTGATGGTATTAGAATATGACGACAGACATTCAACGCTTCATGCAAAAACCTTAATGAAACCTTTGAATGTTAAAAAAAAGGTTTATCACTGATTGTATTATCCCTTGTAAATGACTTTTGGATGTGTCAGTAGCGCACACATTTGACCTGCAGTACTGTAGTAAAAGTTGCCAGATCAGTTTAGTCATCAGATTATATTAAACATTTCAGTGAATCGAGAGAAGAGGCATTTCTAAGACCACTGATCTATTTAGAATGAGCATCGGCGGATTACTCAGAGCACCCTCAGTTATACAGTTTGCTTGTGTTGGCTTCTGTGCTCAGTGAGGTGTTGTAATAAGTAATACTTCCATCCATCGATCTGTACCTGTCCACTCAGCTCCCACCCCTGGCTCTGGGCAGCCATCCATGCAGCCCCAGCCCAGCAGTCAGCAGCACCGAGTCCTGCAGCAGCTACAGCCTGGTGACCTGCGTCTACAGCAGCTACAACAGCAGCAACAACATCACCACCAACAACAACAAGCAGTGCAGCAGCAACACGCAAATGCACAGCAACTCCAATACCTCCAGGTACATCCACCACACTGACATCTGGAGCCGTCGCTGAGAGGAAATATTCAGATTTTAATTCCCTTTACTCCCCTCCTCAGTACCAACAGGCTGTGCAGCAGTCCCTCCAGCTTCAGCAGCAGCAGGCCCTCCTCCAGCAGCAGCAGATGATGATGCAGCCCATGTACCAGCAGCAGGTTGCCCAGGCTCAGGCTCAGGCCCAGGCTCAGTACGCAGCCATGGTGAGTTCTTTCAAAAGCCTGAAAGCTGCCGAGGCTCAATTTGATTCACTGTCTGCCCTAAAATGGACATCAATCAAATTGAATTTGCTTTTGTTTGCATTCAAACATTTGATGATGCTTCTAAGTCAAAATCATGACATAATTTCTGAGCTGAAGATTTCATCCAAAACAGTAATAAATAGTTTGAGCAAATGACAGAGAAACACATGGAGACACAGCATGAAATAACACGGAGCTGAATATTTCATTTAATGTCAGAATGGCCTAAAATTGCTCTCTCTGTTCCAAACACTGGCAGCCAGTCCTCTTTAGTCGAGTTGCTTCGCGTCTGTGCCAAGCAGCATTGGAAGCAGACGCTCAAACTTCCTACTGACTCTGTCCAAATATTCAGAAAACTAGTATTTACGCAGCTACTGAATCAAACACACAAACACAGGTCCTCCAAATGCGCTCTGTTAGGGCGGCGCAATTTTTAGTCTGTTTCCCACCGAACGCGTACCATCTGTTTTATTTCAGAGGCAATCTGGTCAGAGCGAAGCCACGAGGGGATCGAACAGAGGGTGAAATCGAGCAGTTTCCTCTGTGTTGCATCCCGACATATGAAGCAGTTCGCAGGCAGGGGAAGAGAGCACCTCTAAAAAATCACTGTTCTTATTCCCAAGATACCTGATAAATGTTCAACAGCAGCGTCTCCTCTGCGATCTTAGACCTCCTCCTTTCTTTCTTCTGCTTTGCGAAGTGACTGCAGATTTGTTTTATGGTGTGTGACAACAAATCAACTTTATTTGTACAGCACTTTAAAAGCACAGCAGTGGTGTGTGCACAGACAGAAGTGCTTTTACAAATGTGGTTTGTTAAGAAAACATAGAGAAAAGGAGGACAGAGCAACAATAGCAGAATTAAGATGTAAAGAAACATGAATCATGTTAAAAGGTTCATTTTGAGGTTTAAAAGTTAATATCTCCTTTTTTTAATTTACACAAAAAAAAACATGCTTATGTTTAAAGATCTGCACGGTGCTGCTCTACTGTGTACCTGAGCTGTAGTCCCTAAACAGTGCTGCTAGATGCTTCTGCTGGTCTCAAGTTAGAGTGGGTTTGTTGTGGCTGCAGGTATTTTAATGTAGGAACTATGTCATGTTTTTTTAATGTTAATTCTCTAATGGAGAAGGAGCCTCTTCTAGAAGAAGGTGGTGAAGCTGGTGAAGAAACTAAAACATTTAGTAGCTAAGGAGTAGTTTAATTTCTAAGGACCTCAGCTTAAAAGAGTGAATGTTAGAGGAGTGCAACTGAATGCTAGTCTGCTTCCGCTGGATGTATAAACAGGTGACTTAGTTAATATGTTATTCATAATAACTGATAATAGAATATTTATCCGTCTGCTAGTTCTGAAGATTTGTTACTTGAATGCAACTTTTAAATGGTCAGCCAGTGTTTGAGGTGATGCCTGTAACGTTACTCCACTTCAGTCCTGATTTTCCACTCGCTGACAGTTTTTTGGAGCGCTCTAACAAAAGCCCAGATCAGAGGCAAATCAGTGTTTGCTCTGCACTTGCAAATCAGCACTTGAGCGCTATGTGTGAACTGTTAAAGACGTAGCGGGCTTAATATCTGGACCTGTCAGGGGGCGTTGTCAGTGAGCTTCAGCAAATAAGAACTCAAAATTGTATTAACGCCACACAGATCAGGATAGTGGAACCAGCAACACTCAAGTGCATATTCAATAAAAATTGGCCATTGAACCAAGATGTGGCAGCATGGCTGAAATCGATACAAGGCAATGGCAATGTATACGAGGCACAGTGCATTTTATGCAAAAAGTTTTTTCAAACTTGGCATGATGAGAGTCAAGTTGGTGGAATCCCACAAGCAATATGAGAAACACAAACTCACCCAGAAAACTTAATATTTAACACCATGCATTTCCCAAAAAGTCATGTTTTATCTTACAATAAACATTCGGGCAAAACAGTCCCTAACCCAAAATAGTTGATATCAATTCAGGTTTGTTTTCATCAATTTGGGTTGTTGTAAAATTTGTCTTAAATTTCATTCCGAGTAGCATTAAAAAAAGTCTTAAATCTAACTTGCGTTAAGCTGTAGGAACCTTGGCTTCAGAGGAACGGGGAAAGTTTCAGAGAGAGGGGAAGAGAAGGTGGACTCTTGCATGCAAAGTTTCTGTAAGTTACGAGGGTTATAACTTAATGGGAGCAATGCTTTGTCACTTTCTTGTCTGATTTCTATACTAAGCACCCCCATGACCCTGGGTTGTGGTTCAGCCTGTGCATCACATGACATACTCATCAAGGATTCCTCCTGATAAAAGATTGTGTAGTCTTTGATTTCCTGTCGCTGGTCAGTCATGTAGTGGGAAAACTACAACGACTTAAAGACTTCTGATTACAAAACAACAAGTTGTGTAGCAGAACTGCAACGATTCGTTGACTCATCAATTAGTTGATCAACAGAATATTCTTACCAATTAGTAAAAAAGTTAGATTTCATGCAAAACTGGCAGACAGTGCTGTTTACAGCCTCTTCTAATATGGAGATGTCCTGGTTTTCTTTGGGTTTTTTTTTTTTTTTTTTTTTTTTTTTTAAATCATATTAAACAGACTATCATTGGGTATCTGGACATTGTTCACTATTTTCTGACATTTTACGGACCAAAAAAATCGAGAAAATATTCAGCAAATTAATTCGTAATAATTCTCGTAATTGTTGTGCAGTGTGAACAATCAGCAATCTAATGACTTTCAAAGTTATAAAGTGTGAACTAAGCTTTGCTGCATTTGGAACGTGTTGAGTTTGTTGTCCTACGTGCTGTTTGACTTTCATTCCTTCACCCCTCCCCTCCACCGTGTCCCCAGCTTTCCAAATCCAGAACTGGTTTCTAACAACATTTCATCATCTTGTTGCCGTCATTGTGCGCCATTGAACTCAAAGGTCCGTCCCTCATTCCCGTCCCCCTCTTCTCCCTCTCTTCCTTCCCTAACAGCTGCACCAGTACCAACAGGCTTTTGTCCAGCAGCAGCAGCAGCAGCAACAACATCATCAACATCAACAACAACAACATCAGCAGCAGCAGCAGCAGCTTCATCCCGCTCAGCAGCCTCTCCCCTATATGTCCTCCCCTCTTGAGTTCCAGATCCCGTTGGGTTCCTATAACGCCACAACGCCCACTGCTGGAGCTGGAAGTGTCCAGATAGGTGGACCGTCGCCTGTGGATCCCTCATACACTAACCCCAGGTAATGTCATCTGAACTTACCAGTTGAACATGCATCTCTCATTCTATCCTTGATTTTAGTTTTGAGGTGTTATCGTACAGCCATTGGTGAATCCTACCCATAACAGGTTATCTCCCTGTTGTTCTGTCTCCACAGTCGAAACCCTCTGCTTGCCTCAGATGGGATCACGCCTCCCTCTCAGAGCTGCAACAGCACAGTCAGTAACCCCCCCGACATGTCGCGCTGGAACCCTTTTGGAGAGGACAACTTCTCCAAGCTGACCGAGGAGGAGCTGATCGACCGGGAGTTCGACATGCTGAGAGCAAGCAAGTGACCCGTCAATGATTTTGTTGTTTGTGTTTATGTTTGTTTTATTTATTTTTTTTGGAGAATGAGAAAAGTTAGACTTTTATTTTCCTTTTTAAAAGGGAGATTTTGGCACCTTTTGCATGATTGTCTATTACTGTACTTATATTTGCTGCAGAGCCAGATAAAGATTTAACATTTTTTAAGATTTTTTGTCAGTAAAATTTAAATTTTGATGTCTCAGACAGAAGGTATCTCTCTGAGTGCCAGTTTTATAATCACATAGATTTGCACATACAGTGAATCTGTCTTAGAGTTTTGGTGCATAACAATGAATTATATAAAACAGAAACATTCACAATAGAAAATCTAAAACATTTAAGCAAAAATAAATCTGCTTTTAAAGTATAAGAGCTATACAGTCCTGTGTAAGAGGGGATGTGCAACAGTTAAAACCACATGTTTGAAGAAAACTCACCTGTGACAAACCCAAATGGGATACAGCATATTTTATTAACAGTTGTAGTTATGCAAAAGAAAAAGAAATCATCCCCAGGTTGAGCATAGTTTCTTTCAGGGTGTCTGCAGGGTGCTTAGAAAGTCTGTTAATGTCTTAAGTTCAATGTTATAGCCTTAAAAAATCATTACAAACTCTTAAATTTGAATTTTTAAGGTCTAAATCGCCACAAACATATTTATTTAATTTTACTTATCCATCTTTTAATTTATTTATGTCACAATGAGTCCAACTCTTCTGCGTGGAGTCCACATTTCTGGTGTTACAAATCTTTTAACCTGCTACTAAACCTAAATCTTAACTTTATGCGTGCACTTATTCGCAGGCAAAATGTAGAGTAACTCACTCTATTATTTTAAATAAAACCTATCTCTGCACAGGACCACGTATATACTACTTATCTTTATACTTACTTGGAATGCTTGAATAAGAAAAATCTGTCTTAAATTTGATTTAAATTAAATTTACAAGGTCTTAAAAAGCAATAAGTGTAAGTGTCTGATACCTCTGGACAACCTGTGTTAATTCCATGTTTAAAAGTGATTTTGCGTAGAAGTATTGAGAGCTTCATGTGGATAAAAACACTGGCCTAGATGATCTAAGTATCTCCCCCTCTCTGATCTTCTACATACAGAAAAGCCAGTGGAGAGAACAGCCAGCGTTGAAGCGGACCGACCGCAGCCTGCTGCCTCCGCCACCAAGCCCCTGCCACCAGAGGACCTGTTTGGCTCGGTCCCATTCGTGGCCAGCGCAGGCAAGTCTTAGAGGAGTCTCTACAGAGAGGACCCAACACTGTGGAGCCACCTGCCCCCCCCCTCTCTCTCTGCCCCCTCTGTCCAGCTCTTCTGCTCCCACCTGACCTCCTGTCAGGTGCTCCTATGCCACACAGACCCCACAGTGGGGCTTTAAACCAATGATCAGATTCTTCTTTTGTTTCCCAGTGTCGGTCGGCAGATTAGTTCCTCTGTTGTCAGTATAAAATATAAGGAAAAGTGGAGCCCAGGCTCTTCTGTGACTAAATTAGGAAGCAACTTGTGAGTAGGTTTAGCAGGTACATCAGTGAAGTGGTGAAAGCACTTTCTTAATCCACTGCAATCAGCACTTGCCTTTAATACTGGGCTTGGTGGTGATCATGTCTAACCACCCTGCTGTAACAAACCTTTATGCAAGTCAGCTGGAAGAAGTGTTTGAGTCTTCTCACAGCGCTAACTAAGCTGGGGGTTACATTCCCTGTCTGGATCAAAGGCTGGAGCCAGGTACTAACACATAGAGGTCTCACTATAAAGTATAAATTCATAGTGAGGTGCTTCGCATAAAACTACAGTTTTCTTTTCCGTGCATAAACTTCCAACTCACTGTGTCCAACAAGGAACACAGCTGCATAAAATTGCTGCAGTTCCATCGGCACTAAAAGCAATATGATCATAACGAGGCTGAAGTGACAACCTGTCAGTGTAAAGACACATGGCTGGTACTAATTAGGGCTGAGTGATGTCAACATTGCACAATCTTATACATTAAAAAATAAAAACATAGGCCATCTAATTAAAAACCACGGCTTTGAGCAAATTTCATGATTCATGCGCATACTGTTGTTGATTTCTCATGCTGTCTTTATGTTTAATGGATTTGGAATATATGAGAATATGACATATTGGAGCACCATGTGGAGCAAATATTGATGCAGTCCATATGCAGTTCTTTAAATCAAGGACCTTTATTAGATGTTCAGACATTGCCAAACACCTGATTCTACCTGATGCCACAGACTGTTTAAAAGAAGTGGATGTAGCTTCCGTGTCTTTAAACCTGCATCCTTCCTAATGGCCAGCAGGGAGCGACTCACTACTGATCACAGTATTTGAATACTGTGCTGTTGCCAAGCCAGCTACAGTTGACGGCGAGCATTTGTTTTGTGTTCAGCGCTGCATTTTTGCCCACTTTTTCTGGTCGCCGAGAGTTGTAAAAACTTAAGGTTAAACACTACAGAAGCTAGTTTTAAGGGTGGGACAAATACCACAAAGACCAACCTTCACAACCTGAACAACGAGAATCAGTCCCTCCACGATTGTGCAGGATATTTTGGGGTGGTTGCGGTTTGAAATGCCTCATTTCATGGCAGCTTTTCTAAACAAAACGCAGTGTATGTTTACCAGTGTTCTTTGCAATAAAACTTCGGGGCAAAAATTGCAAAATATAGTGGTCAAGGATTTGGAGCCTAGTATTACGAGCATTCACTGTTTCCCACAGAATTGGAATGTATTTATGATGATAGAGAGCGGTGGGCGGATGTGGCATCAACAGCTGATTGACGACCACCAGCTGTTCATGCTGTTTGAAGCAGCGTTGAAGGACGGTCTACCTGAGTCGCTCTCCTTCTGCTGTTTCTGCCCGGTTACCTCAACCGAACAAAGCACAACGTGATCTCATCCGAACTCGTCATATTTTGCCGCTTGGGAGAGGCCTCACAGCAGTGATTAACATCTGAAGTTGAGCTGTAAATCTCACACTGATACTGAAACAGCTCACTTCTGTCCTGAAACCTGTTAATAAACCCTAGGTAACATTAGCTGCCAGCAGGTATCCACTGTGTGTGTGTGACTCTGTCCCACACACAGTTTCTAGTCCAGCCACAGTGGTCTCATGATACACAGCACGACGATTTTGCCTGATGTAAATAGTCAAAAAATAGTCATTTATGGTCCCAAACACTAGTTTTAAGTCTTCTCTAATACAGCATGATGTTCATTTAGTGAAATTATCTTCTCCTTTAGAGGAAAAAAGAGGATAAAGCAAGGTATGTTGTAGGGTGTGGCTGCCTTGTGATTGACAAGTCGCTACCACGGTGGTGTTATAATGCTCTCAGTCAGATCGACCCCTCGCTCCTCCACAGCTCCACCCTCTCATCCAAATATGGTTACTTCTGGCTCCAAATAAACAAGATGGCAGCCAAAATGCCAAACTGGACTCTTCAAACGGTAGCCTACAAACCAAGGAGTGATGTCACAGTGGCTACATCCACTTGCTTTTTACAGTCTATGCTTTCAGTTTGATTTTGCTTTCATTTCAGAAGAAGACGGTTTATCATTGGATGTAGCTTTTGGAATGAGGTGTTTTGTGCTAATTCTGCTCCTCCCAGAGTAATCATGTCACGTCGATTAGCCAATTCACACTTGCTATCTGTGCTGAACCTTGTGCAGATGCTCTAATGATCGAGCTCCAGAGTACAAACTCTGATAGTCCTGGTGTCTCACAAGAACTCCATGAAACGCATCTTTCCCTCTTCTTTGTTAAGTAGATTTTCAGTCATAAAAAACAAACAAAAACTCTCATCATGATATCATAAACACTCACAGTACATGTTGAATCAAACCCACACATCACTCAGCCCTGGTACTAATAACCTCCATTAGGGAAAACAAGACAACACTTGAACTTCCAAAGTTGTGGCTTTTTGCCATTTGTTTACATTAAAACACCACCGATCCTCTTCGGCCATTGAAACTGCAAAGATTCCTCACAATTTGCAAAATGTTTTTTTTTCTTTATTGTTGCGACGAAGCCTCAAATGTTCTCGTGTGGACTGTGCACTTTACTGTGGAGGCCGATGTTAACATCCACTCAAATATAACCTGATGATTAGTTCTCATTTGGCTTCACTAACCGGTCAGACTGCATGAGGTTTAACCCCGACACGGATCATAGCCTTGGTATAACAATGTGAATATCAAAGTGCAGTATTTCTACATATATTACGTCGGTGGCAGCAATAAGCTTCTGTGCCTCTGTACTCTTCCTGCTCCTTAAATGTGAATTGGTTTTGATAGGCAGTTTAGAAACGCTGTTTGTAACTTAGAATATATTTAATGATAAACGTTATCAACGCTAAAACACGCAGATATTTTCTAGAGGAGAGTAGATTTTTTTTTTTTTCTACAGTAAATTCATCTCTTGTGTCCTTAAACATGCAGGCTTAATGCAAGTCCAGTGGCTACAGTTTAGAGTAGAGTAAGACAAGATAATGATGCAATATAACCCTCTAAGCACTTGAATGTAGGTGTGGAAATATTTTATCGTCTTCACTTGTTACTTAAGGAATATAAAATTCTATTTGAGTTCAAATTGGAAAACCAAAACAAAGAAACCAAACAGATTGAAGGGACTTTTGTACTGAATTTAAACCACAGAAAGGTCAAATAAACCCGTGTTGTTGGGACTGTGTGTGATTCCCACAGGCTGGCATGAGAAAATTATATGCAACTAATTTTTGATCAGCCTCTTAGCTTCCTGTGTTTGTGCCATCGCCGTGTGTCAGTTGGTTCTTTAGGTCGCAGGTGATCGTTTAAGTGCAAACACACCGCTCGCAACTCGCAGATATTAGTCGGGTTTAATTTCTGTGTTTCGGTTTTTATTTGGGTGAAGTTTGGTCGTCATTGCAACATCAGTGTTTTGTCAGCTGTTGAAGTTTGTGTTGACAAACTTACAGGTGCTTTCGTTTCATAATTTTAATTCGTTTGGCCTTTCTAAAATTGCTTTTGTCTGTAAACTACTAAAGGGTCATACAAACTTCACACATCTATTTCCAAACAGGTGCGCAGGAGACGGACAAGATGAATAAAACTTGTAGATAAGACTCCCGCACACTGTCTAACTTGCAAAAATAAGGATTTTAATGCTGCAACTTTTCAGTCTTTTCTACAGCAAAAATTGAGACAAAATTCTCGCAGGTTGGGCTGTAACTAAAGATTGTTTGTTACAGATTAATCTGAAGATCATTTTCTCGAATCGTTTGGTCTGCAGAATATCAGAAAACAGCCTGTTACACCCTCCAACATCTTTTTGTCCAATCAACATTTTCAAACACCCAAAATACTGAATTTAATTTAATGTAGGACCAATGAAAGCGGCAAATCCTCAAAATTGTGAGCCTGGAAATATCATTTTTAGAAATATTAATTATCAAAACAGCTGCAGATATTAAAAGAGACAGAATACGCTGGCTGATGCAACATTGTAAGTGCCATTTTCGAATAAAAAAATAAACGCTCTAAATAAATCCAGGACTGTGCCCAGAGCTTGTTTTGCTCTGCTGCGTTTTCAAAATATGAGTGCAGCGCAGATGGATGACTTTTGACTTTCATTTATTGCGATTTACACAGAAATGCTGCGATTCATCGTTCAAATTTTAAATTGTATAGTTTGACAGATTGCAACCAAGAAATTATCAGAACCATCTGAAGCGTGACACACAGGTAACCTGCAGGATAGCTGTCACTGTACGATGCAGAGCGGTCTTTAGACAGGAGAACTTCATAAAGTCTTCGTATGACAGTAGTTCAGTTGCTGGCGGTGTGACTGCACATTTTAATACTCCTGTTTTTCTTGCAGTTATTAAGTCTAAGGGATTCTTTTATAGTGGAGGTCTTTCAATTTCCTTTCCTAGATACAAAGTGCCTTTATATGGCATTCTTATTTACCTGGCCAGTAATGCTGACGCTGTTCCCCTCAGTCATTACAAAAGAACTGTAACTGATCTGTACGGACGCAGAGAACGGCCGTTGACCTGAGATCAAGAGTTGATCATGTCATTATGTCCAGATAACAACTGTAACAATTTTTTTGTGACGATGGGTTAAAGAATGTTGATTCTCGGGAAAACGAAGGGCCAAGTTCTCGAGATAAAGACATAGCTTATTAGGAGTGAACGACTTATTTTTTTATGGGATCACGGGATAATTATGGAGCATTGGAAAATTAATCTCCACCACCTTCGTGATAGGGCGAGGAGCTCGGACATCCAGAGGGAGCTCGGAGTAGAGCCGCTGCTCCTTCCTGTTGAAAGAGGTCAGCTGAGGTGGTTCAGGCATCTGATCAGGATGTTTCATGGGCGCTTCCCGTTAGATGTTCTGGTTATGTCCCACTGGTAGGAGGCCCCGGGGCAGACCCAGAACACACTGGAGGGATTATATATCCGGTCTGGCCTGGGAACGCCTCGGGGTCCCCCAGGAGGAGCTGGAAAGTGTTGCTAAGGAGAGGTGCATCCGGAATACTGCTGCCCCCGTGACCCGGCTTCGGATAAGCGGTTGAAAATGGACTGGGAAATGAGTGTCTGGTTCATGTGATCAAACCAAATTTCAGGCTTCATTTTCTTAAATACGGTTACCTCTAGACCACAAGGTAATTATTTCATTATCCCAAGAGCTTTATCTCAAGATAACTCGTCGTTATTGCAAAAAAAACAAGGTCATTTCCTTTTGTTATATCGTTTATCAGAGATCAGGGGGGTCATGCTTGCATAAGTGGCGTTTCGACAACTGATAATCTCCTCCCTCACAGTCATGACAGTGATCTTGAAGCCTGAAGTCAGGTGTGATCAGGTAAACCAGACACTCATTTCCTTGTCCTCCAGAATTTTCCCGTGATCATGAGAGAACTGAAGTCGTTTTCTTGCGATAAATTATCTCGATATCTCGAAATCTGACTTTCATTATCTTAAGAATCAACATAAGTTATCTCATTATCATGAGAAAACAAGCTTTGTTATCTCGGGGGGGAAAAAGAAAAGCAAGCACAGCTGTTGTTGGCTTCCGTACAGATGACATTTACCTGAAGAATAAAAATGTTAAGAGGAGCTTAGCAGCGGCTCTGTTTTCCTCTGCTCCCCAAAGTTTGGATTAAAGGAACGACTTTAAAACCAGCTGGCAGGTAAATTAAACGTAGGAGTTACTGTATTCTCAACCCTTTCAGGTAACCTTTATTAGAAAGCATGTTGGCTGGTAAAATCCTTTAGTTACTCTGCCCTGATGTCCCTGAGCGCATTTCTTACATGACATAGATCAGTTCAGCAGGATTTTCATAAGCACCAACTGACACAACCCTAAACTGTTATTTTCCTTATGTTGAACACAACTGGCTGATGGCACATTCAATAGTGTAAATGTAAATTGTTGTGCTGGAAGGAATGCTTGATGAGTGTCCTGATGATATCAAAATGGTAAACATTTTGATTTTAGTTTTCTTTTTTTATAAAATCCATACAATCCTAAAGGGCTGTATGTTTGTTAAGCCTCATTGTGCTGCTGTTATTCCGCCTTAGAGCAGCAAGTGAGAGAGTGACCCATCTAAGTCATCCATGCAGACATGAATCATACACATTTTTGTACAAATATATTAACTGGTTAAAATATAAGTCATGTGTTTAGTTGAAGGTAAGTTTGGAGTTAATGTTCCACCTCATGTCTCCGCTCATATCACTGCCTGCTTTTATCGATCGGGCCTTCTGTGGAAAAAACCTTTGCCTCATTTCAGTTTGTTTATTTTAAATTATTATTTGCTTTGTTTCTTTTCATTTGTCATTCAGTGAGACAGCCATACTCAGAAACATCTTGTTCATGTGTACTGGTGGATGGATCTATAGTGTGAACAGGCGAACCATCAAAGCCAAAATGAAAAGCGAAAGGGACGACCAGAGCCATTAACTGCACTTTAATTTCCTTTTGTTTAAAGTGTGAGGAAAGGTGAAACATCCCAGGATTCAGTGGGACGAACAAGCAAACACAGACGTTGAATATGTTGTTTATATATTGTTTACATTTGCAAGTTTTCTGTGCTTGTATCCTCTCTGTCTCGGGGTGATGGTGTCCCCTCTTACTAAGCATCCTGTGTCGGTTTTACATCCTGCTAGAAGCCCCAGAACAGATCACTAAAACTTTGGGAATTCATCCGCACCGTTCAGTTTTAGTTCCTGCTCGAATCAGCAGCTCCTGGAAAGAAAACAACCTATAGATCAATAAGTTGTCTTATACATATCTTGTTTTTGCAACAGACTATGTAAAAGGTCCTGTATCATACTGTGAGTGTGAATGTATTTCTTTATAGAATGTTACTGATAAATAAAAACATTCAAAATCAAAATTCACTTTGGTTCTTTTTTTATAGCGCTTATAAAATATTAGAGTCTCTCCACCACTACACCATGTGCAAGATGTTCCTGTTGTTAACATGGCTGTCTTTGTTTGAGCTCTCTGTCGTCCAAAAGTTCTTAATTTAATGTTCGGTAATGAAGGTGATGGTCGTAAGAAATGCACAATGATGTCGACTGTTTGTCCCGAACTAACGTGTGTGAAGCGTGAGTCTACTCTTTGAGACGCACGACCTGCATGATGCTCAACAAGTTCAGTGTGGTTGATTTACGTTTTAACATTTTTCCCAGCCTTAATTTGGCTGCTTTTCTTTCTCCAAATACATTTTTAAAAAGGGCTTTCATGACTTTACTTGGATAAAATTCTTCATGTGTATCTGTAATTGTTTTCTATCTGTCTGTAGTGTTATTTTGCTTGTGCTTTCGCATAATGTGCAACACACAATCAGTCAAAGATGACCCGTTCACACCGTCTTTTTAAAGGTACACTGTGCAGGAGTTTCCTTAAAACAATGTGCAGACTTATACAAAAGTAATCCCTTCTATCATCACTTTCTTATTCTTCGCATCGTTCGGGACATTCCTGTGCTCAGCGCTCGGGTGAGGTTGGGACTCAATGAAAAGGTTGCAGCCAGGCAGCAGAGCGTAAGCTACGAGCATTCAAGAGGAAGCGATGACAACTGCAGACACAGAGCTGAGAACCCCCCACAAAGCAGACGAAGCTTGTTCCAAAACAAGCCAAATTTGTGGTTCACTTTGGCTGGCTGACAATTCCTGCATAGTGCACCTTTAAGATAGTAAAGAAGTCATTTGCTGTTTACAAGACACAAAATGCTAAAACTCCTCAACTATTTATGCAAGAACATGTGAAATATACACCTCTCTCAGGGCTTTACAGACATATACTGTATCTCCAGACAGGATTGAAGCAAATGAAATAAAAAATGTACTCTCTGAAATTAAATTGCCATTTGAATGATAATAATTAGGTTATCAAGCTGTTAAATGATTGATTAAATGTTTTGAGATACTTGCAACAAAAGAAATCATTTAATGTTATTGTACTTAACTATTGTATGCTGCACTGTAGATTGGAACAAACTGAAGACTCAAAAAACAGCACGCATCAAGAGTGGTGCCTGTCACACTTGTCACAAAACGTGGTGAAATGATTAAAACTGTAGATTGGTGCAGCTGAAATATTTCTATATGAGCAACTGTGACTTACCTGCAGTGACGTGGCTTCAAACAGGCTGATCATTATTTGCTCTGCTCATTGATATTTTAATCCTTCTTGTGCTGTTATTCAGGCCTGAAAACAAAAGGATTCAGTGTGTAAAAATCTAGAGCAACACACCATCTCAACAGCTTTACATGTAATTTATGACCCAGCACAGTTTGACTTCCATTCATTCCCCCCAAGAACATAAGTCCTCCTCTGTGTCAGAGTAAAAACAAATTAAACCCAATTTAAAAAGTTGCTTTTCTAATTGATAGAAATTCTGGTTAGATCCTTTCCTCAGCTCCAGAACAGTTCCCTGTCAAAGAGAAGCAGCTTTTGCTTTCAGTGTGCATGTGATGAGGAAATGTGCTCTACTGTTTTAAGTATGGGTCAGCTACTGTGGTGGAATAGCTACTGATGATTTCCTTTAGGATCTATAGCTGAATCTATAAAATATCAAAGAAAACAAAAAAGTAAAATAAGTTCCCAGGGACCTCAAAGTGTCATCATCAAATAGCTTTCTTAAAATCTGACTATCGGACCAACACCCTCAGTTATTTAATGACAGTTTTACAATAAGAGAGAGAAAAAAACTTTTGAGAAGCTGAGTTGAGGGATGTTTATCAAATCCTGCTCTATTAATGATTTGAAATCTCTGCTGATCAGATTTAGGCTGTAAATCATCATTTTGATAAGGTACGTAGTCAAATTATCAGTCATTTGTTTGCAGTAACGTAGTTCAGAGTCTCTGCGCAGCTTCATCAAATCAGTCTAGGTTCAGTGTTGGTTGTAGCGTGAGGGAAGAGACTTCTCTAAGCTCCTGCTGTCAGACATCTCTAACAGATTTTATCTTCCATCAGACAAGAGAACAATCACATGCATGTTTTCACCACTTATCTGTATCTTAAAGAGATCAGACGCGGCGTGTAATCCTTCGGCTTTACCCCAAAGGAACATCGACAAAACAAATGTGTGTGTCAGTCTGACATCTTCCCTCCTGATTAAAGATGTTTCTGTTGTCTCACTCTGAGAGGTGAACGTGATTACAAGTGATAATCTGCAGAGCAGTCGGGTGGAGCGAACAGATGCAGAGCACCTCGTGTTTCCTGCGTTAATGTGTTTTATTACTTTTTATCTTTTATTGCAGCCTTGTTTCATTTGTTAACAACAAAGCTTTTGGCTAATCTGTCAACGCGTCCTGCCAGTTTGGACGGTTGAAGACGTGGAGAGGTTTCCATTCTTGTGTCCACAGCAGGGGGTCCTTTCTCTGCTTTCCATTATATAGAGCCTCCGCTAATAGGGAACAATAAATTGGCTCATTGTGTATGGCACAATTTATTTTCAATATAATTGGAGGCTATCCACTCGCTAATTAGGCTAATTTCTAAGTTGTCATTATGCAAATCTCTTGGAAATAAATTTACACAAGGCACAAATTTTTCCAGCAAATGCCAAACATGCGTAAGAATTTATAGAAATGCACAAGTAAGGAGTAGCAATTACAGAACAAAGCTTTATTTTTCATACTCTAAAGGAAGTGACTGACAGCTTGAGTCTTTTTTACCAAGAGATTTAAATATTGAAAGCAGTTTTGTGAATCTTGAAAAGCCGGGCGTCTCATTTCTTGCGCCTGTAAGCCTGCTCTTCTTATTGCAGGGTCAGAGTAGAGAAGTCGGAGCAGCTTTTAGACCATATTGAGTTTTGTGATTTCTCCTTCGCTGCTCCTTCTGCTTCAATATTGGACAAACTGTCAGGATTTGTATTTGTGGACTTTCAAACGTAAGCCAAGTAATCCTGATTTCAGTAAAGCCACATATTACAGAGGTCAGAGGGGCTGAGAGGCGTTCTTGGGAGATGAAAACTTGTACTTCTGGCATCGAGATTCTCCTTCTGTCACTCATCTTGTTATTTAAAACATCAAACTTAAAAATATCTGAAAGGGACTGACATTAAAACTTGAAATGCACATTCAAAAGAAGATTAGAAATACAAGTTGACTGGTAACGTCTTTAACTCTTGCATTTATGTCTTGTTTCAGGTACCGATGAGAAAAAGACTGAGCAGACCAGTGAGGAGGTCGGCCTTCCTGCGCTCGTCTCCACCTCTACAGAGGCTCTACAGCTAGCGGCGCCTAAAGAGCACAAACCAGGCAAAAAGAGCAGCTGCAGACCAGGAGAAGAGTCCGACAGCGACTTTGAGTCCGACCCTCCTTCGCCAAAAAGCAGCGAGGATGAAGAGGTGGAGGAGGAAGAAGGCCTGAACAGTGAGCACGGTGACGACACCGAGCCAGAGAATCTTGGACAGAGGCCTCTGCTGATGGACTCTGAAGAGGAGGGAGAGGATGATGAAGACAAGCACAGCTCTGACTCGGACTATGACCCCAGCAGGGTCAAGAGCCGCTCAAAGAAAGCTCTGGCCAGTAAAGCAGCTTCAGCCGCGGCCAGGAGGAGTCCTAAGGATTCTGCCATGACTCTGATCACCCCTCCTGAGACGCCCAGCGGAGCCAGAGCTGCGTCAGCAACAGATTCTGTGGATGTTTTTGGTTCTATTCCCTTCCTCGGAGGAACCTCGCCTGTCGGGCCCTCAGAAAGCTCGGATATCTTTGCCAAAGCGCCTTTCAGGCAAGTCAGCCATGAGCAGCAAGCTTCGGACGAATTTGATGTTTTTACCAAAGCGCCATTCAGTCGGAACCTCTCCAAGTCGGGCAAGAGTGGCAGTGATGTTCACATGGGCCAAACGCCGCCCGTTTCCCCCGAGGGCATTGACATTTTCGGGTTCTCTCCCTTCCAGCCGGGCCCCACCGCACCGCCTCCCACCACCTCCAGAAGTGCAGAAGATATCTTCCAGCAGTCTTTTGAGGACTCGGCCAGCCCTCAGCAGCAGAGGCTGAAGCAGCGCAGCCTCCAGAAGCTGTCGTCACGCCAGAGAAAAACCAAGCAGGAGACCACGGCGGGCGGCAGCAACGGCAAACGCCACCACGGTACGCCGACCGGAGGCCGCAAGACCAACAAACCAACCTACCGCACACCTGAGCGAGTCCGCAGACACAAGAAGGTCGGCCGGAGAGACTCGCAGAGCAGCAACGAGTTCCTCAGCACCTCTGACTCTAAAGAGAACATCAGTGTTGATATAACCATGGCTGAAGGGAAAGACAAAGGAGCTTCTCTGCCGGTGGACGAGGCCCTTTTAGACCCCTTTGGAGCGAAGCCTTTCCATCCTCAGGACGGCAGCCGGCATGGCCAGTATCAAGGACTCACCGACACCAAGAGCGACATGGGCGCAGCCAATGGCAAGTCCTGGACGGGCTCCCTTCACGGCGCTCTTGGAGACAGCAGCATGGATGATTTTGGGGCAGTGCCCTTCACAGAAATGGTCATCCACAGTGGACCTCAGCAGCCGCAGCCGCCGCCGCCCTCACAGCCAGTGGACCTCGACCCGTTCGGAGCGGCACCTTTCCCCCTGAAGCAGTGACTTTATTTGCGTCTTCCCACTCTGCCAGTTGCTGTTAAATAACCCCTGAGCTTTTCTTTTCGGCTTGGGAACATCTTCAACCAGTCCCGAGAGCTGACAATGTCCTAATGCTTCTCTTTTTTAAAAGAACTTTTTAATACATCTTTTAGTTTGAATAACAAAAACCTAAATCCTGTGGAGTGTGAGTGATGTTTCCACATATCTTCAGCTGTACCTGTTTTGCTGAGAAGCCTTTTATGCTGCATCTTAACGCTCGTAAAGACGTTTGAACCAGAACGGAAAACCCACTCGATAAATCGTACTGTGATTATAAGCTTAACATTTGACCGCTTGACTCGCTGCAAAAAGCTCTTTATGGCTTGCCTTCTGATCTACCAATATGTTTTTTTAGCACCACAAAGCCTTACCTGAGCTGGGCTCCGCCTCGCTGCACAGTACCTCGGAAACCACGACACAATCGGCCCACGTTGGACTTTCATGTCGGTGGAATCGTTTGGGAGTTGACCTTAACCACTTTGTTTTATCCTTATTAGATCTTTCTCTATGCATAATTTCACCGTAGTCTTTACGCAGCCCAGCGAGGCTGCGGTTTGTGTTGCGTTACACTTTGAATACCAGAAGGGATCGAATTTATTGTACTTCTGTAAAAGTTAATTGTGTCAGATTTAAATTTAGACTCTTAACTGTTTCCTTTTTTTTCCTAACAGTAATCTTCTAGGTAAGTACTGTTAATATTGTTTTTTATTAAGTTCAACAAATTCTGTTAGAAATAAGGAAGAGATGAAACACAAAGCCACATTAGATCACTAGTCTAGGTTTGTGTTTTAAGAACTTTGACCACTTCAAGAACTCACAAGCTGTACCGCCATTTTCTCAGCAGTGTGAAGAGCTCCTAACGTTAGATGATGTAACATTTTCAGAATTATTTATGCTGAAGAATAAATGGGAAGTGTGTGATGAGATAAAGGAACAGGCTGATGGTATTCTGTATATTCTATTTGTTACGGTCAACAAATCCAAGAAAAAGACCACAACCAACAGAATGTCTGTCCGCCTTTTAGTGCTTTGTGACTTCCTGTCTGCAGCTCTATAGTCTGACTCACTGGATGTAGACTGTGGCTATAAGCCTGCCATCAGGCTCAGGCTCCCAGGAGATGTGCCGGGGCTTTGAAGCCAATTTTAGAGATAGGTTTGGCTACAAAAGACTAGTGGCTCTCAGAACCCAAGCCCATTGGTTCTTACTGAAGACGTAACTCTATAAAGGAATTAATGACCAACGTTTAAGTACAGTAGTGTCGATTGGCGTCTACTTCACTTTTAACAAAGCTGCCTGAAATGTTCTCCTCCTGATGCGCACTTCTTTCCCCCAACATTTCCTGTTTGGAGCTGTTTTTAAACCATTCATTTTACCTCACTTACAATCGCATCATCAAAGTTTAGCTCACAACTAGGGCTGCAACTAACGGTTATTTTCATTGTCGACTAATCTGTCGATTATTTCTTCTATTAGTTGACTAATCATTTTATCGAAAAATGTGTTAAAATGTTGAAAAATGTTGGCCTGTCTCTCCCAAACACCAAAATGATGTCATCTAATGTCTTGATTCGTACTCACACTAAAACGTTTTAGTTCACCGTCATTGGAGAGGGCGTAAAGCTGCCAATATTTGAACGTAAGAAGCTGTGATAAGAGTATTTTGGGGTACTTTTATATCAATTTCAATCAATTTTATTTATAAAGCCCAATATCACAAATACAATTTGCCTCACAGGGCTTTACAGCATACGACATCCCTCTGTCCTTTAGACCCTCACAGCGGATAAGGACAAACTCCCCAAAAAAACCCCTTTACCGGGGGAAAAAAATGGTAGAAACCTCAGGAAGAGCAACTGAGGAGGGATCCCTCTTCCAGGACGGACAGACGTGCAGTAGATGTCGTACAGAACAGATCAGCATAACAAATTAACAGTAATCTGTATGACACAATACAGTAATCTGTATGACATCCTCGGTAATGACAGTAGCTTACAACAACATTCATGAAAGTAATAATACTGTCATTATAGTTCTGGCTACTGTGGTACAATATGTTGAAAGTATATATTAGTATCAGGCAGTCTACATGTATGATAATATCATATGTCTATAATAGCAGTAGAAGTATGACTAATGATTAATGATGGCAGCAGCAGCAGCAGCAGCAGCAGGAGGCATCTGGCAGGACCACGGCAGCAGCACAACCACACACGTCACACTATCCAGGCACCGCTGCAATACGAGTTAACCTGAGAGACAGTGGAGCACAAAGGCTCCGGAGAAGAAACCGAGTTAGTGACATCCAGAATGGCCGAGTAAAATAGATACAGTAATAGGATACGAGAGGGAGAGAGAGAGAGAGAGAGAGCGAGAGAGAGAGAGAGAGAAGGTGCCCGGTTCATTATAGGTGGTCCTCCGGTTGACTAGGCCTAAGTCAGCCTAACTAGGGGCTGGTACAAGGCAAGCCCGAGCCAGCCCTAACTATAAGCTTTATCAAAGAGGAAAGTCTTAAGTCTAGCCTTAAATGTGGAGACTAGCACTTCTCTATGAAAAATGACTCAAACCGATTAGTCGACTACTAAAATAGTCACTGATTATTTTAATAGTTGATTAGTCATCTACTAGTCGACTAATCGTTGCAGCCCTACTCGCAACTAATTATGGATGTATGCACACGCTACGGTCATGAATGTGATCATGCAGCAGGCTTAAATCAAAGCAAAACTTATTTGATGTAACATTCGGACAGTCTCTTAATTTATGTATTTTATTTTGAAATGATGTATTTTGATAGCATTATATGTTTCTCTTTTTTCTTAATTTCAGAGATTCTGTGAACCACTAGAGGGAGCTCACGTGCTCAGACATGTACAATAGTTTGAGAACCAGCGGTTTGGGATTGATACCACAGACCGCTAGCTTATCTTTTTTTTTTTTTTTTTCCGTCATGTTAGAGACTTTCTTGGCCTGGAGCAGTGACGTCCTCGAGTCCCTTTGGTTCCCTGGTAACCTCACGGTGACGACGTGACTCTAGGAAGTTGCTGCGCCCGGCCAAGAGAGGTGCTGGTAGGCAGATTTTGTTGCCTTTGGTCAGAACTAAACTCGCCAAACCGTTTCCCGTCATTCTTCCAGTCTTTATGCTAAGCTAAGTTAAGCAGCTGCTGGCTTCAGCTTCAGAGCCGGGTATAACTCTTCTTATCTAACAATTTTTCCCCCCCAAAAATGTCAAACTATTCCTTCTTAAACAGCTCCCAGATATACTTTTATTTTAAAAAGTGATTTTCTAAAACAGCAGGGCACAATACTTATAATGTGCATTTTATTAGGGACTATTTTGAGCTGTGGATGAATACACATTTGGGGCAGCAGGATGTTAATTGTGGGACTTAAAAAACTGGAGAGAGAATAAAGATATCAGGCTTTGGACACATGATACTTGTCAGTGGGATCAATTGTTACTGGTTTCGGTCTTTTCGTGTTATTTGTTGACAGTAACAGCTCAGAATATCACATTATTCTTTAACGCAGGTCTTTCTGCTGCAGAATGTGAATTGACAAATTCATAAAGGGAAACAAAATTCAACACTCAGAAATCTGTGATGTGTCATCAGGTCATTTGTTTGCTGAACTCTTCCACGAACTCGTTCTCTGTGTGCTCGACATGGACGGCCTTAAGCACTGCATTTACCTTCACAGCCATCGGCACATTGTTTGAATAAAACCTGCAGGTTGCTGTGTTTTCACCAGTGGAACCATTTCATACAACTGCTCTCCATCTTTTCTTTTTTCCACAGGGGTAAATCTGATACTGTATTTATCATGCTATACTGCTGTTTGATGCAATAAAAAAAGAGTCATCTCAGTGCAGCTTGAGGTGGATTCCATACAGTGTAAATTAAAACAGACACTTTTAAACAGTTCTTGGTTAATTTTATTGAAGTTCAGCAGTTTGATTGCTCAGGTATGAAAAGTCAAGATACAAAAATTTCCGCTGCTACAAAACGAGTGTCGGACACACAGCTGACGTCTCTCAGAGCTTTTCAAGACAAAAAGTTTTAGAGGAACCTTTACAGACAGCACAGAGCAGGGTCATGGAGAATAACTTAAATACAGAACAACAATATGTCTCGCTCTGAAACTTAAAAACATTAAATACACACAAAACTAATTACTTTCATTCCAAAATGAGACAGCTTGTGATTAAATGATGACAGACAAAAATGCATTCATGTTCTAAGCATTAAGACAGTTTGAGAGAATTTAAATTCAGAGCATTTCACAGTACAGAGACTTCGATCCATCATGGTCGTGTTGCATTTTGGAATGAAGCCACTAAAACACGAAAATAAGAGTTGACCTTTAACATTGCACGTCACCCTAAAATGAGCCAGAGACAAAGTCCTGTGATTTACTGAGTCCAAAACACAGTTTGACGAGAGAAACTCAGGTCAGGCAGAAAAAGCAGTTTTTCGAAAACAGTCTAAAATACTTGTAACTATTTTTACAATGAAAGCAAAAGTAGTAAAAATTGAATGTACAGTAGAAACCAGGGCTGCACCGTGTAGAGAGCAACTGCAATATGAACAGCAATACATGTGAATACAGGTTTCCATAATCAGTGCTTAAATCTTTAAAGATGAAACTGTGCCCCAATTTTAAACGAATTTTAAGTCGTCAGTGAAATACAGTAGAATAAATCAACTGAGCTCTCTTGAAATGAAAAGCCTTTTCTTACCGCCAGAAAAGTAAATGTGGATAGTGAGACTTTAAATTTAACCCTGTGAAACCTGGAGGAACATCACTTGTGTTGTGCTGCTTTCAGGCACCTTTTACAAATATTTAAACCTTTGAACCCTGAGCTAATTTGTTCAATTGAAAAAAGGCAATGAGCAACTTGGTTAGAAATGTTCTGCAAATTGTAAATTTAGAAAAATATTTTTAAAAAGCTAGGGAAAAAACTATCTTTATTATATATTTAAAATTATGTTACAGAATTATTATAATTTTTAAGCTCTTTTTTGGGTCATTTCCTTGTTTTGTTTTTAACTTTTTCTCTAGTTTTATTGTTTTAAATTTTCTCTTTTTTACTAATTTATTGACAATTTTTTCAGTCATGTCTTTTTTTTTTTCTTTTTTCTTTTTCCTCATTGCTTTCTTCCCATGCCTTTGAAAGAAACCAAGCCACTTGCTCAGGTTTTAAAGTGTTCAGACAAAGAGAAAAGCACAAAATAAAAATGTAGCAAATAACTTGAATAAAGACAGTGTTGCCTGGAGGCAACTTAAATGTCAACAGTGTAGACATTAGCATTAGTTTAAAGTTGGGACACAGTTAAGAGGCCTAAAAGTCTCACCAGCAGCCCCTAGAGGCCGAACTGGTCCTTAACACCCCAAAACTGACTGACTGCTCTAATAAACCCCAACTCTCACAGGTTGGGGCTGGACTATACTGAAATAAAAATGTGCGGGAGATACTTTGAACAAATAAACAATAGCTTAACCTAGTAGCTGGGTTCAGCTCAGATTTAATACAAAAACATTCCAGTAGTGAACACTGAGGGTTTCCTCCTCAAACATCCTGCGCAGCTCTGGTATAACTGTCAGTTTGAACACTGAGGCTGTGCAGCCCAGGACAAAAACACATTCAGTTGTGGAGTATCAGGTACAGACACAGCTGCTGTGCCTGTGTTTAGAGTCAATACACATCACCACCCTAAAACAATCTGTAGTATGTCTCACTCTGCAGTGAGAGACAGAAACATCAACACTGTTCACACACTGTACACACACTGTACATGCTAAAGGACAAATAAACCACCTAATGTAATATGAACTGATGAAGATAACATTTCGAGTGTCGCTCCACAGCAGTCTTTGGTTTTTCTATCTAAACATGAATTCTATTCAAAGATACTGGTTAGTTTTTTGCTTGTTCTCATGAGAAAGTAGCGCACAGTTTCCATCATTAATAATGTTTCAGAGTTTGTAAATAAAAGAACTCGATGATGTGTTAACTCACATCCACTTAGACTTTTAGCAGAACTGTCCAGAGCGTTGACATTGAACATGTAATTTTCCCTTTGAAGGTGATTTTACTTGATTACTAACTGAGCCTAAAGGCAGCTGTTTCTAAAAGCATTATCACAACATGGCATATGTGTTAATTTCATTCAATAAGAGCTACATGACGTTTCATTTACAGGCACTTAACTGTCTCATAGAAAAAAGTAAATGCTACTTGACTACGCTCGCCAACCTTGATGATCTGGATAATGTTTAATGTGGCTGCGTTTTGATCAAAGCTTTTAATGTCACGTAAATTTGAACGCAGTGCAAATTCTGGAGATTCTGTAGTTTCAATTCGAGATTCAGTTGGTAAAAACGAGTTTTTAACCGCTGTGACTGTTGACATACAGTCACTAAGAGATTCCATCTCATCTTAAAAACACCCTCGACATCCTGGAGGCCACAGGTCTGATTCTGTCTGCTGTCCCTCTGATGGTTTCCTCCACAGGTTCAGCGGACTGAAGACACTTGCAGGTAAGAATGTGTCCATCTGTGGGAACTCTTAGGTGGACTGAAGGCCCGTCCGTCGTGTCTCCCTGCCTTCCACTTGTGCATGCTGGAAAATGCTGCAGCCGTTCACCAACATGAAGACAGAAAATTGTTTGTAAAGAATGAAGGAAAGGAAACAAACTCAGTAACACATAGAAACACACAGGATGGACGACATACTATACTATGACTTTTTTCATGATTCTGGACGACATGCTATACTATGACTTTTTTTCATGATTTGGACGACATGCTATACTATGACTTTTTTCATGATTCTGGACGACATGCTATACTATGACTTTTTTGTCAGGATTCTGAACGACATGCTATACTATGACGTTTTTCATGATTTTGGACGACATGCTATACTATGACTTTTTTGTCAGGATTCTGAACGACATGCTATACTATGACTTTTTTGTCAGGATTCTGAACGACATGCTATACTATGACTTTTTTTCATGGTTCTGGACGACATGCTATACTATGACTTTTTTCATGATTTTGAACGACATGCTATACTATGACTTTTTTCATGATTTTGGACGACATGCTATACTATGACTTTTTTCATGATTTTGAACGACATGCTATACTATGACTTTTTTGTCAGGATTCTGAACGACATGCTATACTGTGACTTTTTTCATGATTTTGGACGACACGCTATACTATGACTTTTTTCATGATTTTGGACGACATGCTATACTATGACTTTTTTGTCAGGATTCTGAACGACATGCTATACTGTGACTTTTTTCATGATTTTGGACGACATGCTATACTATGACTTTTTTTCATGATTTTGGACGACATGCTATACTGTGACTTTTTTCATGATTTTGGATGACATGCTATACTATGACTTTTTTCATGATTTTGAACGACATGCTATACTATGACTTTTTTCATGATTTTGGACGACATGCTATACTATGACTTTTTTGTCAGGATTCTGAACGACATGCTATACTGTGACTTTTTTCATGATTTTGGACGACATGCTATACTATGACTTTTTTTCATGGTTCTGAACGACATGCTATACTGTGACTTTTTTCATGATTTTGGACGACATGCTATACTATGACTTTTTTTCATGATTTTGGACGACATGCTATACTGTGACTTTTTTCATGATTTTGGACGACATGCTATACTATGACTTTTTTTCATGATTTTGGACGACATGCTATACTATGACTTTTTTCATGATTTTGGACGACATGCTATACTATGACTTTTTTCATGATTTTGAACGACATGCTATACTATGACTTTTTTCATGATTTTGGACGACATGCTATACTATGACTTTTTTGTCAGGATTCTGAACGACATGCTATACTGTGACTTTTTTCATGATTTTGGACGACATGCTATACTATGACTTTTTTTCATGGTTCTGGACGACATGCTATACTATGACTTTTTTTCATGGTTCTGGACGACATGCTATACTATGACTTTTTTTCATGGTTCTGGACGACATGCTATACTATGACTTTTTTTCATGATTTTGGACGACATGCTATACTATGACTTTTTTTCATGATTTTGAACGACATGCTATACTATGACTTTTTTCATGATTTTGGACGACATGCTATACTATGACTTTTTTGTCAGGATTCTGAACGACATGCTATACTGTGACTTTTTTCATGATTTTGGACGACATGCTATACTATGACTTTTTTTCATGATTTTGGACGACATGCTATACTATGACTTTTTTTCATGGTTCTGGACGACATGCTATACTATGACTTTTTTCATGATTTTGGACGACATGCTATACTATGACTTTTTTTCATGATTTTGGACGACATGCTATACTATGACTTTTTTTCATGGTTCTGGACGACATGCTATACTATGACTTTTTTCATGATTTTGGACGACATGCTATACTATGACTTTTTTGTCAGGATTCTGAACGACATGCTATACTGTGACTTTTTTCATGATTTTGGACGACATGCTATACTATGACTTTTTTTCATGATTTTGGACGACATGCTATACTATGACTTTTTTTCATGGTTCTGGACGACATGCTATACTGTGACTTTTTTCATGATTCTGGACGACATGCTATACTGTGACTTTTTTCATGATTCTGGACGACATGCTATACTGTGACTTTTTTCATGATTCTGGACGACATGCTATACTGTGACTTTTTTCATGATTCTGGACGACATGCTATACTGTGACTTTTTTCATGATTCTGAACGACATGCTATACTGTGACTTTTTTCATGATTCTGGACGACATGCTATACTGTGACTTTTTTTCATGGTTCTGGACGACATGCTATACTGTGACTTTTTTCATGATTCTGGACGACATGCTATACTATGACTTTTTTTCATGGTTCTGGACGACATGCTATACTGTGACTTTTTTCATGATTCTGGACGACATGCTATACTATGACTTTTTTCATGATTTTGGACGACATGCTATACTGTGACTTTTTTTCATGGTTCTGGACGACATGCTATACTGTGACTTTTTTCATGATTCTGGACGACATGCTATACTGTGACTTTTTTCATGATTCTGGACGACATGCTATACTGTGACTTTTTTCATGATTCTGGACGACATGCTATACTATGACTTTTTTCATGATTCTGGACGACATGCTATACTATGACTTTTTTGTCAGGATTCTGGACGACATGCTATACTATGACTTTTTTTCATGATTTTGGACGACATGCTATACTATGACGTTTTTCATGATTCTGGACGACATGCTATACTATGACTTTTTTTCATGATTTTGGACGACATGCTATACTATGACGTTTTTGTCAGGATTCTGGACGACATGCTATACTATGACTTTTTTCATGATTTTGAACGACATGCTATACTACGACTTTTTTCATGATTTTGGACGACATGCTATACTATGACTTTTTTCATGATTTTGAACGACATGCTATACTATGACTTTTTTCATGATTTTGAACGACATGCTATACTATGACTTTTTTCATGATTTTGGACGACATGCTATACTATGACGTTTTTGTCAGGATTCTGAACGACATGCTATACTATGACTTTTTTGTCAGGATTCTGGACGACATGCTATACTATGACTTTTTTCATGATTTTGAACGACATGCTATACTATGACTTTTTTCATGATTTTGAACGACATGCTATACTATGACTTTTTTCATGATTTTGAATGACATGCTATACTATGACTTTTTTCATGATTTTGAACGACATGCTATACTATGACTTTTTTCATGATTTTGGACGACATGCTATACTATGACTTTTTTGTCAGGATTCTGGACGACATGCTATACTATGACTTTTTTCATGATTTTGAACGACATGCTATACTATGACTTTTTTCATGATTTTGAACGACATGCTATACTATGACTTTTTTCATGATTTTGAACGACATGCTATACTATGACTTTTTTGTCAGGATTCTGAATGACATGCTATACTATGACTTTTTTCATGATTTTGAACGACATGCTATACTATGACTTTTTTCATGATTCTGGACGACATGCTATACTATGACTTTTTTCATGATTCTGGACGACATGCTATACTATGACTTTTTTGTCAGGATTCTGGACGACATGCTATACTATGACTTTTTTGTCAGGATTCTGAACGACATGCTATACTATGACTTTTTTTCATGGTTCTGGACGACCTGCTATACTATGACTTTTTTCATGATTTTGAACGACATGCTATACTATGACTTTTTTTCATGGTTCTGGACGACATGCTATACTATGACTTTTTTTCATGGTTCTGGACGACCTGCTATACTATGACTTTTTTCATGATTCTGGACGACATGCTATACTATGACTTTTTTTCATGATTTTGGACGACATGCTATACTATGACGTTTTTGTCAGGATTCTGGACGACATGCTATACTATGACTTTTTTCATGATTTTGAACGACATGCTATACTATGACTTTTTTCATGATTTTGAACGACATGCTATACTATGACTTTTTTCATGATTTTGAACGACATGCTATACTATGACTTTTTTCATGATTCTGGACGACATGCTATACTATGACTTTTTTTCATGATTTTGGACGACATGCTATACTATGACGTTTTTGTCAGGATTCTGGACGACATGCTATACTATGACGTTTTTGTCAGGATTCTGGACGACATGCTATACCATGACGTTTTTGTCAGGATTCTGAACGACATGCTATACTATGACTTTTTTGGACGACATGCTATACTATGACGTTTTTGTCAGGATTCTGAACGACATGCTATACTGTGACTTTTTTGTCAGGATTCTGAACGACATGCTATACTATGACTTTTTTTCATGGTTCTGGACGACATGCTATACTATGACTTTTTTTCATGATTTTGGACGACATGCTATACTATGACTTTTTTTCATGATTTTGGACGACATGCTATACTATGACTTTTTTTCATGGTTCTGGACGACATACTATACTATGACTTTTTTGTCAGGATTCTGAACGACATGCTATACTATGACTTTTTTTCATGGTTCTGGACGACATGCTATACTATGACTTTTTTGTCAGGATTCTGGACGACATGCTATACTATGACTTTTTTGTCAGGATTCTGGACGACATGCTATACTATGACTTTTTTCATGGTTCTGGACGACATGCTATACTATGACTTTTTTCATGATTCTGGACGACATGCTATACTATGACTTTTTTTTCATGATTTTGGACGACATGCTATGACTTTTTTTTCATGATTTTGGACGACATGCTATACTATGACTTTTTTTTCATGATTTTGGACGACATGCTATACTATGACTTTTTTTCATGGTTCTGGACGACATACTATACTATGACTTTTTTGTCAGGATTCTGAACGACATGCTATACTATGACTTTTTTTCATGGTTCTGGACGACATGCTATACTATGACTTTTTTGTCAGGATTCTGGACGACATGCTATACTATGACTTTTTTGTCAGGATTCTGGACGACATGCTATACTATGACTTTTTTCATGGTTCTGGACGACATGCTATACTATGACTTTTTTCATGATTCTGGACGACATGCTATACTATGACTTTTTTTTCATGATTTTGGACGACATGCTATGACTTTTTTGTCAGGATTCTGGACGACATGCTATACTATGACTTTTTTGTCAGGATTCTGAACGACATGCTATACTATGACTTTTTTGTCAGGATTCTGAACGACATGCTATACTATGACTTTTTTTCATGATTTTGGACGACATGCTATACTATGACTTTTTTCATGATTCTGGACGACATGCTATACTATGACTTTTTTCATGATTCTGGACGACATGCTATACTATGACTTTTTTTCATGATTTTGGACGACATGCTATACTATGACTTTTTTTCATGATTTTGGACGACATGCTATACTATGACTTTTTTTCATGATTTTGGACGACATGCTATACTATGACTTTTTTTCATGATTTTGGACGACATGCTATACTATGACTTTTTTTCATGGTTCTGGACGACATACTATACTATGACTTTTTTGTCAGGATTCTGAACGACATGCTATACTATGACTTTTTTTCATGGTTCTGGACGACATGCTATACTATGACTTTTTTGTCAGGATTCTGGACGACATGCTATACTATGACTTTTTTTCATGATTTTGGACGACATGCTATACTATGACTTTTTTTCATGATTTTGGACGACATGCTATACTATGACTTTTTTTCATGATTTTGGACGACATGCTATACTATGACTTTTTTTCATGATTTTGGACGACATGCTATACTATGACTTTTTTTCATGGTTCTGGACGACATACTATACTATGACTTTTTTGTCAGGATTCTGAACGACATGCTATACTATGACTTTTTTTCATGGTTCTGGACGACATGCTATACTATGACTTTTTTGTCAGGATTCTGGACGACATGCTATACTATGACTTTTTTGTCAGGATTCTGGACGACATGCTATACTATGACTTTTTTCATGGTTCTGGACGACATGCTATACTATGACTTTTTTCATGATTCTGGACGACATGCTATACTATGACTTTTTTTTCATGATTTTGGACGACATGCTATGACTTTTTTGTCAGGATTCTGGACGACATGCTATACTATGACTTTTTTGTCAGGATTCTGAACGACATGCTATACTATGACTTTTTTGTCAGGATTCTGAACGACATGCTATACTATGACTTTTTTTCATGATTTTGGACGACATGCTATACTATGACTTTTTTCATGATTCTGGACGACATGCTATACTATGACTTTTTTCATGATTCTGGACGACATGCTATACTATGACTTTTTTTCATGGTTTTGGACGACATGCTATACTATGACTTTTTTTCATGATTGTGGACGACATGCTATACTATGACTTTTTTTCATGATTTTGAACGACTGTTTCATGTGGTCATGTCTGCTTGTGCTGTATTGCACACCCTAGTGGGTGTGGTGGTTGCCTTTTTTCTTCCTTCTCTCTCTTGCTCCTCCTCACCTGTTGTTCGAAAGGAGTGAAACACCTGAAAGTAATTTGAGAGGAGAATATTAAAGGGAGCTGAGGGGCTGAGTGAGGGGCACACACAGATGCTGGCACACCGACACAGTCACCAGCCAGCAGCAGCAGAAACACTGGATTTTGGGGAAACGGATGTTTTCTTTTAATCCCTTCCTAGAATAGGTGGTTGGGCTTTGTTATTTTAGTTTGGATTGGAGGTTACAGGCAGTTCAGTTTTCGGGTTTGATTTAGTTTAGTTTCAGTTTCGATATTGAGGGGGAGGAGCTGGGTCTGACCGCACACCGCGTGGTTGGCCCAGCAACTCCCCATCATTTGCTGCTTTTGGCCAGGATCTCCAACCCTCTTTTGATCCAACTGACTTGTACATCTGTTTCTTTATTTTTCTGTTAATAATAAAACTTTGGTTGTTTTCCCCTTTCCCATTGTGTTTGTTGTCCTTCATATTTTACAGTCTTGAGTCTTTGTCTATTTAGTGAGTTCTTGAAAGCGACATACTATACGATGACATTTTTTCATGGTTTTTGATGTCATGCCATACTATGAAGCTTTGTCATAACGCCATAGTATAGCATGTGTCCAAAACCATGAAAAATGTCATAGCAGAGGATGTCATACAAACTGATGAAAAAAAAGTCATAGTATAGAAAGATGTCCAAAACTATAAAAAAAAAAGTCATAGTACAGCATGTCGTCCAAATCATGAAAAAAAAGTCATAGTATAGCATGTCGTCCAAAACTATAAAAAAAAGTCATAGTATAGCATGTCGTCCGAAACCATGAAAAAAAGTCATAGTACAGCATGTCGTCCAAAACCATGAAAAAAAGTCATAGTATAGCATGTCGTCCAAAACTATAAAAAAAAGTCATAGTACAGCATGTCGTCCGAAACCATGAAAAAAAGTCATAGTACAGCATGTCGTCCAAAACCATGAAAAAAAGTCATAGTATAGCATGTCGTCCGAAACCATGAAAAAAAGTCATAGTATAGCATGTCGTCCAAAACCATGAAAAAAAGTCATAGTATAGCATGTCGTCCAAAACCATGAAAAAAAGTCATAGTATAGCATGTCGTCCAAAACCATGAAAAAAAGTCATAGTATAGCATGTCGTCCAAAACCATGAAAAAAAGTCATAGTATAGCATGTCGTCCAAAACTATAAAAAAAAGTCATAGTATAGCATGTCGTCCAAAACCATGAAAAAAAGTCATAGTATAGCATGTCGTCCAAAACCATGAAAAAAAGTCATAGTATAGCATGTCGTCCAAAACTATAAAAAAGTCATAGTATAGCGTGTCGTCCAAAACTATAAAAAAGTCATAGTATAGCGTGTCGTCCAAAACTATAAAAAAGTCATAGTATAGCGTGTCGTCCAAAACTATAAAAAAAGTCATAGTATAGCATGTCGTCCAAAACCATGAAAAAAAGTCATAGTATAGCGTGTCGTCCAATACTATAAAAAAGTCATAGTATAGCATGTCGTCCAAAACCATGAAAAAAAGTCATAGTATAGCATGTTGTCCAAAACCATGAAAAAAAGTCATAGTATAGCATGTCGTCCAAAACTATAAAAAAGTCATAGTATAGCATGTCGTCCAAAACTATAAAAAAGTCATAGTATAGCGTGTCGTCCAAAACTATAAAAAAGTCATAGTATAGCGTGTCGTCCAAAACTATAAAAAAAGTCATAGTATAGCATGTCGTCCAAAACCATGAAAAAAAGTCATAGTATAGCGTGTCGTCCAAAATCATGAAAAAAAGTCATAGTATAGCATGTCGTCCAAAACTATAAAAAAAGTCATGGTATAGCATGTCGTCCAAAATCATGAAAAAAGTCATAGTATAGCATGTCGTCCAAAACCATGAAAAAAAGTCATAGTATAGCATGTCGTCCAAAATCATGAAAAAAAGTCATAGTATAGCATGTCGTCCTAAATCATGAAAAAAAACGTCATAGTATAGCATGTTGTCCAAAACTATAAAAAAAACCCGTCATAGTATAGTATGTCGTCCAAAATCATGAAAAAAAAGTCATAGTATAGCATGTCGTCCAAAATCATGAAAAAAAGTCATAGTATAGCATGTCGTCCAAAACTATAAAAAAAAACCGTCATAGTATAGTATGTCGTCCAAAATCATGAAAAAAAAGTCATAGTATAGCATGTCGTCCAAAATCATGAAAAAAAACGTCATAGTATAGCATGTCGTCCAAAACTATAAAAAAAACCCGTCATAGTATAGTATGTCGTCCAAAATCATGAAAAAAAAGTCATAGTATAGCATGTCGTCCAAAATCATGAAAAAAACGTCATAGTATAGCATGTCGTCCAAAACTATTAAAAAAAAACGTCATAGTATAGCATGTCGTCCAAAACCATGAAAAAAAGTCATAGTATAGCATGTCGTCCAAAACTACTAAAAAAAGTCATAGTATAGCATGTCGTCCAAAATCATGAAAAAAAGTCATAGTATAGCATGTCGTCCAAAACCATGAAAAAAACGTCATAGTATAACATGTCGTCCAAAACTATTAAAAAAAAACGTCATAGTATAGTATGTCGTCCAAAACCATGAAAAAAAGTCATAGTATAGCATGTCGTCCAAAACTATTAAAAAAAGTCATAGTATAGCATGTCGTCCAAAACTATGAAAAAAAGTCATAGTATAGCATGTCGTCCAAAACCATGAAAAAAAGTCATAGTATAGCATGTCGTCCAAAACTATTAAAAAAAGTCATAGTATAGCATGTTGTCCAAAATCATGAAAAAAACGTCATAGTATAGCATGTCGTCCAAAACTACTAAAAAAAGTCATAGTATAGCATGTCGTCCAAAACTACTAAAAAAAGTCATAGTATAGCATGTCGTCCAAAATCATGAAAAAAACGTCATAGTATAGCATGTCGTCCATAATCATGAAAAAAAACGTCATAGTATAGCATGTCGTCCAAAACCATGAAAAAAAGTCATAGTATAGTATGTCGTCCAAAACTACTAAAAAAAGTCATAGTATAGCATGTCGTCCAATATCATGAAGGAAAGTCATAGTATAGCATGTCGTCCAAAACTATGAAAAAAAGTCATAGTATAGCATGTCGTCCAAAATCATGAAAAAAAAGTCATAGTATAGCATGTCATCCATAATCATGAAAAAAAACGTCATAGTATAGCATGTCGTCCAAAATCATGAAAAAAAACGTCATAGTATAGCATGTCGTCCAAAACTATAAAAAAAAACCCGTCATAGTATAGCATGTCGTCCAAAACCATGAAAAAAAGTCATAGTATAGCATGTCGTCCAAAATCATGAAAAAAAACGTCATAGTATAGCATGTCGTCCAAAATCATGAAAAAAAACGTCATAGTATAGCATGTCGTCCAAAACTATAAAAAAAACCCGTCATAGTATAGTATGTCGTCCAAAATCATGAAAAAAACGTCATCGTATAGCATGTCGTCCAAAATCATGAAAAAAAACGTCATAGTATAGCATGTCGTCCAAAATCATGAAAAAAACGTCATAGTATAGCATGTCGTCCAAAACCATGAAAAAAACGTCATAGTATAGCATGTCGTCCAAAACTATTAAAAAAAAACGTCATAGTATAGTATGTCGTCCAAAACCATGAAAAAAAGTCATAGTATAGCATGTCGTCCAAAACTATTAAAAAAAAACGTCATAGTATAGTATGTCGTCCAAAATCATGAAAAAAAAGTCATAGTATAGCATGTCGTCCAAAATCATGAAAAAAACGTCATAGTATAGCATGTCGTCCAAAACTATTAAAAAAAAACGTCATAGTATAGTATGTCGTCCAAAATCATGAAAAAAAAGTCATAGTATAGCATGTCGTCCAAAATCATGAAAAAAACCCGTCATAGTATAGTATGTCGTCCAAAATCATGAAAAAAACGTCATCGTATAGCATGTCGTCCAAAATCATGAAAAAAAACGTCATAGTATAGCATGTCGTCCAAAATCATGAAAAAAACGTCATAGTATAGTATGTCGTCCAAAACCATGAAAAAAAGTCATAGTATAGCATGTCGTCCAAAACTATTAAAAAAAAACGTCATAGTATAGTATGTCGTCCAAAACCATGAAAAAAAGTCATAGTATAGCATGTCGTCCAAAACTATTAAAAAAAAACGTCATAGTATAGTAAGTCGTCCAAAATCATGAAAAAAAAGTCATAGTATAGCATGTCGTCCAAAATCATGAAAAAAACGTCATAGTATAGCATGTCGTCCAAAACTATTAAAAAAAAACGTCATAGTATAGTATGTCGTCCAAAACCATGAAAAAAAGTCATAGTATAGCATGTCGTCCAAAATCATGAAAAAAAAGTCATAGTATAGCATGTCGTCCAAAACCATGAAAAAAACGTCATAGTATAGCATGTCGTCCAAAACTATTAAAAAAAACGTCATAGTATAGCATGTCGTCCAAAACTATTAAAAAAAAACGTCATAGTATAGCATGTCGTCCAAAACTATTAAAAAAAAACGTCATAGTATAGCATGTCGTCCAAAACCATGAAAAAAACGTCATAGTATAGCATGTCGTCCAAAACTATTAAAAAAAAACGTCATAGTATAGTATGTCGTCCAAAACCATGAAAAAAAGTCATAGTATAGCATGTCGTCCAAAACTATTAAAAAAAAACGTCATAGTATAGTATGTCGTCCAAAATCATGAAAAAAAAGTCATAGTATAGCATGTCGTCCAAAATCATGAAAAAAACGTCATAGTATAGCATGTCGTCCAAAACTATTAAAAAAAAACGTCATAGTATAGTATGTCGTCCAAAATCATGAAAAAAAAGTCATAGTATAGCATGTCGTCCAAAACTATTAAAAAAAAACGTCATAGTATAGCATGTCGTCCAAAACCATGAAAAAAAGTCATAGTATAGCATGTCGTCCAAAACTACTAAAAAAAGTCATAGTATAGCATGTCGTCCAAAATCATGAAAAAAAGTCATAGTATAGCATGTCGTCCAAAACTATGAAAAAAAGTCATAGTATAGCATGTCGTCCAAAACTATTAAAAAAAAGCGTCATAGTATAGTATGTCGTCCAAAATCATGAAAAAAAAGTCATAGTATAGCATGTCGTCCAAAATCATGAAAAAAACGTCATAGTATAGCATGTCGTCCAAAACTATTAAAAAAAAACGTCATAGTATAGCATGTCGTCCAAAACCATGAAAAAAAGTCATAGTATAGCATGTCGTCCAAAACTACTAAAAAAAGTCATAGTATAGCATGTCGTCCAAAATCATGAAAAAAAGTCATAGTATAGCATGTCGTCCAAAACTATGAAAAAAAGTCATAGTATAGCATGTCGTCCAAAACTATTAAAAAAAAACGTCATAGTATAGTATGTCGTCCAAAATCATGAAAAAAAAGTCATAGTATAGCATGTCGTCCAAAATCATGAAAAAAAAGTCATAGTATAGCATGTCATCCATAATCATGAAAAAAAACGTCATAGTATAGCATGTCGTCCAAAATCATGAAAAAAAACGTCATAGTATAGCATGTCGTCCAAAACTATAAAAAAAACCCCGTCATAGTATAGCATGTCGTCCAAAACCATGAAAAAAAGTCATAGTATAGCATGTCGTCCAAAATCATGAAAAAAAACGTCATAGTATAGCATGTCGTCCAAAATCATGAAAAAAAACGTCATAGTATAGCATGTCGTCCAAAATCATGAAAAAAAACGTCATAGTATAGCATGTCGTCCAAAACTATAAAAAAAACCCGTCATAGTATAGTATGTCGTCCAAAATCATGAAAAAAACGTCATCGTATAGCATGTCGTCCAAAACTATTAAAAAAAAACGTCATAGTATAGTATGTCGTCCAAAATCATGAAAAAAAAGTCATAGTATAGCATGTCGTCCAAAATCATGAAAAAAACGTCATAGTATAGCATGTCGTCCAAAACTATTAAAAAAAAACGTCATAGTATAGCATGTCGTCCAAAACCATGAAAAAAAGTCATAGTATAGCATGTCGTCCAAAACTACTAAAAAAAGTCATAGTATAGCATGTCGTCCAAAATCATGAAAAAAAGTCATAGTATAGCATGTCGTCCAAAACTATGAAAAAAAGTCATAGTATAGCATGTCGTCCAAAACTATTAAAAAAAAACGTCATAGTATAGCATGTCGTCCAAAATCATGAAAAAAAAGTCATAGTATAGCATGTCGTCCAAAATCATGAAAAAAAAGTCATAGTATAGCATGTCATCCATAATCATGAAAAAAAACGTCATAGTATAGCATGTCGTCCAAAATCATGAAAAAAAACGTCATAGTATAGCATGTCGTCCAAAACTATAAAAAAAACCCCGTCATAGTATAGCATGTCGTCCAAAACCATGAAAAAAAGTCATAGTATAGCATGTCGTCCAAAATCATGAAAAAAAACGTCATAGTATAGCATGTCGTCCAAAATCATGAAAAAAAACGTCATAGTATAGCATGTCGTCCAAAATCATGAAAAAAAACGTCATAGTATAGCATGTCGTCCAAAACTATAAAAAAAACCCGTCATAGTATAGTATGTCGTCCAAAATCATGAAAAAAACGTCATAGTATAGCATGTCGTCCAAAATCATGAAAAAAAAGTCATAGTATAGCATGTCGTCCAAAATCATGAAAAAAAAGTCATAGTATAGCATGTCATCCATAATCATGAAAAAAAACGTCATAGTATAGCATGTCGTCCAAAATCATGAAAAAAAACGTCATAGTATAGCATGTCGTCCAAAACTATAAAAAAAACCCCGTCATAGTATAGCATGTCGTCCAAAACCATGAAAAAAAGTCATAGTATAGCATGTCGTCCAAAATCATGAAAAAAAACGTCATAGTATAGCATGTCGTCCAAAATCATGAAAAAAAACGTCATAGTATAGCATGTCGTCCAAAATCATGAAAAAAAACGTCATAGTATAGCATGTCGTCCAAAACTATAAAAAAAACCCGTCATAGTATAGTATGTCGTCCAAAATCATGAAAAAAACGTCATCGTATAGCATGTCGTCCAAAATCATGAAAAAAAACGTCATAGTATAGCATGTCGTCCAAAATCATGAAAAAAACGTCATAGTATAGCATGTCGTCCAAAACCATGAAAAAAACGTCATAGTATAGCATGTCGTCCAAAACTATTAAAAAAAAACGTCATAGTATAGTATGTCGTCCAAAACCATGAAAAAAAGTCATAGTATAGTATGTCGTCCAAAACCATGAAAAAAAGTCATAGTATAGCATGTCGTCCAAAACTATGAAAAAAAGTCATAGTATAGCATGTCGTCCAATATCATGAAGGAAAGTCATAGTATAGCATGTCGTCCAAAACCATGAAAAAAAGCCATAGTATAGCATGTCGTACAAAACTATAAAAAAAGTTATCGTATAGTACCTATCTAACCTCAAACACAGCTGTAACACCTAATATTTATTTAGATTCCTTCTCCCCAATTTCCCTTCAAGAGTTGACCGCAGTGATTTCTTCATCTAAATCATCAACGTGTCTCTTAGACCCCATCCCGACTAGGCTACTCAAGGAGGTCTTACCTTTAGTTAACACCCATATATTAGACATGATCAATATATCCTTATTAACAGGTTATGTACCACAGTCTTTTAAGGTAGCTGTAATTAAACCTCTACTAAAAAAGCCCACCCTGGATCCAGAGGTGTTAGCCAACTATAGACCAATATCTAATCTTCCCTTTATGTCAAAGATCCTTGAGAAAGTAGTCGCAGACCAGCTGTGTGATTTTCTCCATGATAATAATTTATTTGAGGAATTACAGTCAGGATTTAGAGCGCATCATAGCACTGAGACAGCTCTAGTTAAAATTACAAATGACCTTCTGATTGCTTCAGACAAAGGACTCGTCTCTGTACTTGTTTTATTAGATCTTAGTGCAGCGTTTGACACTGTTGACCATGAAATTCTGTTACAGAGACTGGAACACTTAATTGGCCTAAAAGGTTCTGCACTAAGCTGGTTTAAATCTTATTTATCTGATCGTTTTCAATTTGTTGACGTTCATAAAGAATCTTCTGTACGTACTCAAGTTCGTTTTGGAGTTCCGCAAGGTTCTGTGCTTGGACCAATCCTATTTATTCTATATATGCTTCCTTTAGGTAACATCATTAGAAATCACTCTGTAAATTTCCATTGTTATGCGGATGATACACAGTTGTATTTATCGATGAAGCCAGAAGAAAGTGATCAATTAACTAAACTTCATAACTGTCTTAAAGACATAAAAACCTGGATGAGCACCAATTTCCTGATGTTAAATTCAGACAAAACTGAAGTTATTGTTCTTGGCCCCAAACAACTCAGAGACTCTTTATCTGATGACATAGTTTCTCTCGATGGCATTGCTCTGGCCTCTACCACTACCGTAAGAAACCTCGGAGTAACATTTGACCAAGATTTGTCTTTTAATTCTCATTTAAAACAAACCTCACAGACTGCATTTTTTCATCTGCGTAATATTGCAAAAATTAGGCCTATCTTGACCCAAAAAGATGCAGAAAAATTGGTCCACGCTTTTGTTACCTCGAGGCTGGATTACTGTAACTCTCTACTATCAGGTAGCTCTAGTAAATCATTAAAAACTCTTCAGCTAATTCAGAATGCAGCAGCACGTGTACTAACAGGAACTAAGAAACGAGATCATATTTCTCCTGTTTTAGCTTCTCTGCACTGGCTCCCTGTAAAATCCAGAATTGAATTTAAAATCCTACTGTTAACTTATAAAGCTCTAAATGGTCAAGCTCCATCATATCTTAGAGAGCTCATAGTGCCATATTATCCCACCAGAACTCTGCGCTCGGAGAATGCAGGGTTACTCGTGGTCCCTAAAGTCTCCAAAAGTAGATCAGGAGCCAGAGCCTTCAGCTATCAGGCTCCTCTCCTGTGGAATCATCTTCCTGATACAGTCCGGGAGGCAGACACCGTCTCCACATTTAAGACTAGACTAAAGACTTTCCTCTTTGATAAAGCTTATAGTTAGGGCTGGCTCGGGCTTGCCTTGTACCAGCCCCTAGTTAGGCTGAGTTAGGCCTAGTCTACCGGAGTCTACTAGTCTACTCTCTCTCTCTCTCTCTCTCATCCTATTACTGTATCTTGTTTACTCGGCCATTCTGGATGTCACTAACTCGGTTTCTTCTCCGGAGCCTTTGTGCTCCACTGTCTCTCAGGTTAACTCATATTGCAGCGGTGCCTGGATAGTGTGACGTGTGTGGTTGTGCTGCTGCCGTGGTCCTGCCAGATGCCTCCTGCTGCTGCTGCTGCTGCTGCCATCATTAATCATTAGTCATACTTCTACTGCTATTATAGACATATGATATTATCACACATGTAGACTGCCTGATACTAATATATACTTTCAACATATTGTACCACAGTAGCCAGAACTACAACGACAGTATTATTACTTTCATGAACGTTGTTGTAAGCTACTGTCATTACCGAGGATGTCATACAGATTACTGTATTGTGTCATACAGATTACTGTTAATTTGTTATGCTGATCTGTTCTGTACGACATCTACTGCACGTCTGTCCGTCCTGGAAGAGGGATCCCTCCTCAGTTGCTCTTCCTGAGGTTTCTACCATTTTTTTCCCCCGGTAAAGGGTTTTTTTTGGGGAGTTTTTCCTTATCTGCTGTGAGGGTCTAAAGGACAGAGGGATGTCGTATGCTGTGAAGCCCTGTGAGGCAAATTGTATTTGTGATATTGGGCTTTATAAATAAAATTGATTGATTGACTGAGTATGTCGTCCAATATCATGAAAAAAAGTCATACTATAGCATGTCGTCCAATATCATGAAAAAAAGTCACAGTATAGCATGTTGTCCAAAACTATGAAAAAAAGTCATAGTATAGCATGTCGTCCAAAACTATAAAAAAAAGTTATCGTATAGTATGTCGTCCAAAATCATGAAAAAAAGTCATAGTATAGCATGTCGTCCAAAACTATAAAAAAAGTTATCGTATAGCATGTCGTCCAAAACCGTGAAAAATCGTCATAGTATAGCATGTCGTCCAACACTATGAAAAAAAGTCATAGTATAGCATATCGTCCAAAACTATGAAAAAAGTCATAGTATAGCATGTCGTCCAAAACTATAAAAAAAAGTCATAGTATAGCATGTCGTCCAACACTATGAAAAAAAGTCATAGTATAGCATGTCGTCCAAAACTATGAAAAAAGTCATAGTATAGCATGTCGTCCAAAACTATAAAAAAAAGTCATAGTATAGCATGTCGTCCAACACTATGAAAAAAAGTCATAGTATAGCATATCGTCCAAAACTATGAAAAAAGTCATAGTATAGCATGTCTTCCAAAACCATGAAAAAAAGTCATAGTATAGCATGTCGTCCAAAAGTTTATATGAAAAGTCAGTTGTGTATTTGTAAAAACAATGTATGGAAAAAGGAAAGTATAGTAAGGCGTAAAATTTAATGATAAATAGTAGTCATTCAAAAAGGCACAGTGTTCGTCGTAACACCTTAACACAAAAACTCACTGTGAAATGTTTTAAAAACATTTCATGTAAAAAGTCATAGTATAGAGTGCCATCACAATCCGCTGAAAAGAATACGCATGCATATTTCTTTCTTTTAGTGTTGAACTTTAAGAGTTTAATGCATCTGGCTCCTGCTGATTGTGTCCCACATGGCTTTGTGGCTCGCACTTAACACTTCATTTTTTTAAGGGCCTTAATTGTTGCTTAATTGATTTATCAACTTTTAATACTCTTAAGATCCTGTGGACACGTTGTATAAAACATCTCCTTATGGCTTTAAAGTAATGTTGCTGCTCACAGTTTGACAGAGTCAGGGATCCCAGCGTGCAGAGCAACGTCCTAGGCATGGTGGGAGGTGTCGGGGCAGGGCTGGCTGTGTCTGTACGCCATGATGAAGGATGACGACTGGTGCCACCAGTAAAACATCAGCACCAGCAGCAGGTGCCACACCTGGTGACTGGAGCCCAGGTAGTTCAGCTGACCTGCAGCAACATGACAGAGGAGGAACAGAGCAGGAAATGAAACCAGAGTCTGACAGTTTGACTTTGGCAACACAAAACTGTCTGTTCTGTACGTAAAGACAGTTTGTAACTTTTATAAACTTAACTTTTATAAAATCATTACATTTTCAGACTTAAATATAATAACTGAGTGTAAGACTTGAGCTGGAGTATAATTTGATCATCAGTCTACATCATCCTTCACAACAGCTGATGTGCAGTAGGATGTATTTTAGGTATTTTGTGCAAAATAAAAGATTTTAAAGACCTGGAAAACATCAGATGACACACACAAACACACCCAGGTGTGATTCTGAATATATTTTCAATGTCTGAAACTGTGTCTGTTTAATGTGCTGCTGCCTGTATCCTCTTTCAAAGGAGATTTTTAATCTCAGTAAGGCTTTTCCTGGTTGAATACATTTTAAATAAAAATAAATAAAACACACTCAGCTTTGAAAATGCTTCAAATGCAACAGATGCTGATGCTTAAAATTTATATTCAGAATCACACAAAGCTGTCAGTGCTGTTTGAGTCCTCCTTTCCCTCCAAAAATAAAACTACGACTTTGAAGCCCTTTGAACATTTCACTGCTTAGTTACTGGTTATAATGGCGATTGTTTCTGATCGAGTATGGAGCTGTAAATCGTCCCAAACTGTTTTAATCATTCCAAATTACGGAAATCAAAAAGTAGTCTCACCTGGGAAGTAGCGCTCAGGAACTTTTGAAACGTAGAAAATGAGTGCTAATGCAGCGATGAAGTACATCCCCAGGACTCGAGGAACAAAAGCCTAAAAGGAAGAAGTATTTATTCAACCCATGTGTGGACAAAAATAAACAGCAGCTACAGAACACTTGACGTAAGTGAGTGATTAGTATAAATGACATTCATCAGATACAATTAGAGTCTGAATATTCTCCACATTTTTCTCCCTTGTAGAACAAAATGATTTCAACTTGCAGACTAATACCTTTGGTTAAAATATTAATCAAAGCTTCACTCAGCTCAACTTGAGCTCAAACTTAAGAATCAAGGCAGTGGATATTATGGTCACTGAGACAACGCTGAGCGTGCTGACCTGGACGAGCTCTGAGGAGAAGCCCCCGGTGATGCAGATCCAGTGGACGGTGGGGATGAGGCCGTACCCGGCCACCAAGCAGAAGATGAGCGAGCGCAGCTGCTTCCACTGCTTGCTGAGGTAATGAGGGTGGATCTGAGCAAAGAAGACGGCCAGGATCATGGCCAGGACCGTCACTAGGTACACCTGCCGCCAGTACTGCAGGGACAGAAAGGTCAATGGTCACACCATTCACAGTTACAAACACATACACTCCCTTCCTGTTCACAGTGAACCCGTGTATTCATCTCACTGTGTCATTCCAACATTTACTACAAAGGGAGTACATTTTAAGGCTTTTCTACAAGTTCTACATGTTTGAGAGTTTTGAAAAGCCGTCAAACTTTGTCAAACTAAACCTTCTGGACATATAAAAAGATTAATTCAAGACTAGGGCTGTACAAAGTGTCATCGCAATGTCAACTTGCACTATAATGGCTTAGGACTGCAATACTTCACTTTAAATATAGTAACAATTACAATAAAAACATTACATTTGTCTGCAGGCACTACTTTGTCTGATGCCTTGCTGTTAACTCTGCGGCTAATTGGATGGAGCCCTCGCCGTTAGACATTGTCTGATTGGTCAGTGTCTGCACATACAAATGAGGTTTATTAGACGAGTGCTGCCACACTACTCTTAAGAGTGTGACAAGGTGAGTGCAGATGAAAGTACAAATGTCAGAGAGGAATCGGTGCCTAAAAATGCATGTCAGCCATCTGACAATACTTTGGATTCAGGAGCGAGAACGTGGTACAAGCAGGTACCATGCAAGTCTGAGTCAAGAACTACCAACACTTTGATATCTGTTTATTTATTGCAAGTTATATTGTTATCGCTCTATTCAACATTATGCTTCTTAATATTGTGCAGCCCTATTCATGAATGAATGAATGAATTTATTCATGTCTTACATCTCAAAATATACATAATTCGTTCACACCAATATGTACATGTTGACTGAGAAGGTGTAGACTGAAGCAGAAGCTTATTTAGCCCACCCTCTTTACACACGCACACATACTCAAAAAAACAACAACAATAAAAAAACGGCTAACAATGCAGCCAACAAAAGGCTGACAACTGAGAAATAAGAACAATTTAAAACCACAAAACAAAAAAATGAAGCCAAATCAGATCTCTGTCTATCTCTACTTTCAACAAGAGTCTGTATAGTGTTTGGAACAAGGTTATTTTTTAACTTTATATATAATCTTTATTGTGTTCAATTCAACTAAATCATAAAATTTTAGTATTTGCAATTTAATACAAGTGGATTTGTTGAATGTTTATATGCAGCATAATTGATTATTCTAATAGCTTTTTTCTGGAACAGGAATATGGGTTTTATATTGGTTATATACGTATTGCCCCATACTTCAGCACAATATAATACGTAGGGCAGAAAAAGAGCACAATACAATATGTACAGAGTATGTTTATGTAATATATATTTGTATCTATATAGTATTTCTATTGTTTCAGATATTTTGTTTTTAACACAGCTTATGTGTGATTTCCAGGTGAGTTTATAATCAATAATCACACCAAGAAATTTATTTTCATAAACTCTTTCTAATTCAATTTCATTAATTACCAGTTTCAATTGAATTTTTTTTTTTGCTGTTTGGACAAGACAATGTATTTAGTTTATCTATGTTCAAGGAAAGCTTATTAAGGTCAAACCAGTTTTTCTCTGTAGCCCTTTTCCTGCCTTGCTGCCCTGAGCAATATAAAGTTGTATCATCAGCAAATAATACATAATTGAACTCATTAGTCACACTTCAAATATCATTAATATAGAACAAACAACTTGGGCCCCAATATCGAACCTTGTGGCACCCCGCAGGTTAATTTAAGCATATTGGACCTCACATCACTTATTTGCATATTGATATCTATTGTCCAGATAATTTTTCAGCCGAGCGTGTGCAATTCCTCTGAACCCATACCTTTCAAGTTTATGTAGCAATATATTATGATCTATTGTATGGAATGCCTTCTTCAAATCTATGAAAATCCCTATTGTATGCTATTGTTATTCTTCATGACCTTATAAAAACAACACAGAGCTGCTGGAGTGGCGTGTTTATGAGACAGTACGACAGGCAGCAGCAGGAAATGACACCACCAGGAGGCAGGCAAATGAAATGTTCATCCGTGTCAAGTTCTGCACACTGGACTGCCGACCCTGTTCTATACTAACATGTGAGTGAATATGCAGCACAAAGTAACCCGCTATTACACGATTATTACATTTCCATAATCATTTTAATGGAATATAATTTTAAAACAATATTATTATTACTTTTCAAGGTGCTCATGAACACTTCTGATAATTTTCTCAGTGGTCAAACAAGTAGTTGATTAATGAAGTGACAGAAAACAATCATTTATCCTGTAAAAATTCAAAGTGTCGGCTCCTTCCGGGTAGAGCTGCAATGAAAGAAAATTAATTGCTAACTATTTTGATGATCAATTAATATTTCTGTATTTTTTTGTGAGCAAAAAATGTCAAAGATTTGCTCTTCCCAGCGTCTTAAATGTAATAATTTGCTGCTTTGCTTTGCCATATATGATGGTAAATGAAGAGTTATTGGGGTTTGGACTGTTGGTTGGACAAAAGAGGAAATTTGAGAATGCCACTTTGGGCTTTCGGAAATTGTGATGAGCATTCTTCACCTTTTAAAACATTTATAGACTAAATAATTAATCATGAAAATAATAATAAAAATAATAGTTAATTGCAGCCCTGGCTCCAGCTCCTCCAATGTGAGATTTTGCCGCTTCTGTCTGTTTTATATCACCGTTTCCTTAAAATCTTTGGCTCTTGGACTATTAGAGGAAAGAAAGAATAAAAAACAATTTCAAGACTTTACCCTGAGCTCTGGGAATGTGTCTCTGTGTGACTGGGAAAAAAAGATGAATCAAGAATGAAACGATTGTTTGCTGAAGCCATAAAATGTTTTCTGTGATCCAAATCAATTGAGGAAACTAACACCTCAGGTTTGATAGCTACCATTTCATGTATGGGTTTATTCTACTTGCATATATTATTTGCACTTCTTCAGTAAAAAAAAAAAAGAGCGACGATCTAAGCATGTGCTAAAAACCGTCTCCAACTGTTTCAAACCTACAGCGAGTCGTCACTGTTAACTTAAACTTCTATAAGTAACTGTGCACAGTCTGGACAGCCTCGTCTCAGTCCCTTCTGTCCATTTGTGTGGATGTAGGCCTCCGTCCAGTCACACGTCCTCATGTGACGAGTCCTGCTGAATTTCACAGTGAATAAATTTGCACCAGGAACAAGGCCCCACTCGGCTCCAGCCAAATTTCTTAAGCTCTTCTCCTAACAGACACCGTGTTCTCTTCTCCAAATCTGCATCTCTAAAACACTCTGACGAGACAAGAGTTTGACTGGCTAAATATAAAAAAAAAAAGATTTAAAAAAAAAAAAAAAATCAGTTTTTCTGCAGGGACTTGGCTTGCCACAGGAGTGGAGGCACCCAGAAGCGGAGCCCCAGTCTTGGCAAGGACGGGGGGCCCCCTTCGCTGAGACAGCTCCCAGACTTGCGAACGTCATATGGTGGGGAACAGGAGTGACGGACCGCTCCGTGAACGCAGCCATCTGGTTTGGGCTGGAGCAGATTTCAGCTGCGTTCTGGGGGCAAAATAACCCAGTGCTTCCAATATGCGGGGGAAAGCGAACAGTAAGGAGTACAGCCAAATACTTCAGGAGTAAAAAAAATGTAAAAAAAAAAATGAAAAGAGAAGAGAAGCAACCAGGAAAGGAAAAGAAATAACATGGTGGTGGGCGGCTGTCATCAGAGGCTGTTTTCCAAACGGCGAGCGCAGCAAAGGTGTCGTGTTGCTTATTCACCAGGAACAATGAGTCAATCAGCAGAGCCAGACTGTGGGCTCCACTTCAGCTTTATTCAATTACGGCTTCTCAGGCCGAGGATGGACTAAAAAGTCTCCGGGGAGGACTGTGGTTAGACATTGAAGCGATGGTCTGTGCAGTGCCGCTCACACATAAAACATATTTACATTATCTATAATGTACATGAAGCTGCAGCACGTGTAGCACTACAGTAAACCTTGATTCTCCTAAAACAGGGCTGAATATCAAATCTCAATCCTTTTCGGTACCAACTCAGACCCAAAATCTTGTTCACTTTTTCTCTGATTTGGCAGTTTATATCTAAATCATAATTTTATCATTTTACAAGTATTCTTGACCAGAAAATAACAGTCTGACAAAAAATATTCTCATCACAGGATCTACTTTTTCTGTTTCTGAAGCTTTCAGCCACATCACATGAAATTCCATCTATAGAGGAAACACAGAGGAAGGCCACAAAATGTTTCTGAGAGCTTCGGAAACAAAATAAGTAGCAGTCTGATTTTAGACCTCTGAATCAACGCCCACATCTCAAATTTAGCTTCACATGAGGGATTAAAAGCGCCACAGTCTCCTTCCTTCAAAGCTTCAGAGCTGCTGAACTACGTCCACGTAAAACGGCGACAGAAAAATGGCAACAAGCATGGCTGAGACCAACAAAGCTGCACAGATTGTTGTAAGTCAACTTACTAAAATAGCTCCTAAATGTTAAACTAGACTGAACTGAAAAACATGCTCAAACAACAGCTACGAGAGGGTCTAGTGGGATGGATACAGCAGCCACGACTTACTGGCTGGGACAAAACAAACTCAGATAACAGGAACCCAACGTCAGGCTGAATTCGGGGCTGATGACTAAGTGAGTGGACCAGGTGATTATTCTGTGGTCACAATTTCCAAATCCCAGAATCAGCAATTTTAAAAAACAACAACAACCAGGTAGTAAACACCTGACCGAGTGGGCTTCACGTGCACACTGGCTGCCCTACACTCATCCTGACATATGAGAATGAAAGTAGATGAAGAAAACATTCATGCAAGCTGTGATGCTCGCTGTACTACCCTGTGAAAACGGCCAAGGCTGGTTTAAGTGCAATCTACAGTGCACAATACATATCACACAGATTGCTGTAGGGAGCGTGTGGTCAGTGAGATGGAGAGTTGCAGTGGATGCGGTGAGAGCAGAGAATCGTGTGCTGAAGCTGTAATGGCCACAGTCAGTGTGCACTTCAGTTTGTATGCTTTGTTTAAATATAACTGACTGGACATCTGTAAGACTCACATTTATTATTCATATATTATTGTTCACAGAAGGTCTGCTCTTCTGCAGTGCTTCTACTTTTATTTACATTGAGCCATGATGGATATATTACATGTTTACAAGGCTTGAAACTTATAGTTATAATATAGTTCTGTGAAGGAAAGTTTTTACGATTCAACAGCTTAATAAACATTAATTCATACATGAGTTCGTCTCATGTCATCATAACCTGCAGGCCTGGTCTACATTAGAGAGCAGTTAATAAGTTGACTGTATTCAATATTGTATTGATCACACTACAGAATGACTTATATTTTGTGTAGCAGTATAACATGTGAGATAAATAACCATCAAAAAGAAAAGAAATTGCATATTTAATTGCAACTGCTCTATTAGCCTAAAAAAATAATTATTTTTCCTGTCGTTCAAACCTATTGCAAACAAAATTCAACATTTGAGAACTTTGACTACTTTTACAGATTGTAAGCACTTTCCTTGATCGATCACTTGTAACATTAATGATAAATCAGTTGATTAATCCTGATTTTAAAAAAGACACCATACTAGGAGACTAAATATTGCGTATATTTAAGAATCAGATCTTTATTTGATAATAAACTGATCATCAATTAATCGTTGTCATTCCTAACAGGTGTCAAAAACAGTATTGCTTTGGTATTGATACCAGGTAATTGTAGGGTCTTTTTTCAGATCATGGAGGAGGAAAACATGAACTCAGGTGCAGCAGTTTGTTCACTCTGCCTGTTGTCTGCTGCATCAACGTAGACTCCACACGAAGAGTAAGCTGTTTACAGTTAAACTGAGCCCGAGTGTAACTGAGTCAGGAGCAGCATCTGAGTGCAGCTCTTTACGTTTAGCATTTTTAAGGATTTTAAACTGACACTCTGGATGCAGAAAATGGTGCACAGCATCAAAAACTATGTGACTGATCTGTCAGGGATGTTTAACTTTGCCCTAGCATACTCATTTAAACCCTAATACCTTTTTTATTGAATCCCTAACTGAGTAAATGTAATCATTTTATACATGTTTTGGCAGACCAAAACAGTGACGCATTATTTTTTGTAAAGTTCCTTTGAATGCAATTTCATTATTTATTTCAATTTGCTTGTTTTCTTTATTTTAATACACATTGTTGTTACTATTTATGTCTGGTGTATATAGTTTTTAGAACCTATAATTCGTATTTTGTCATGATTAATTTGTGTATAGTCGATGCTCAAATTAGTAAATTATCTACACTATAAAATCTATTCTTGTATTTCTGCTGCTGTGAAACTTCAATTTCCCTGTGTGGGATCAATAAAGTCAGTCTTATCTGATATGATCTGATGTGCTGTGGTGTGAAGTATAGCTGCAGGTGAATTTTCTGATTTAATAGCCTTTCAACACAAAGACAACATCCCTAACTAATCCCTAAATTGGCATGCAGATAGAGACAAATCAGAGACCACAAGTCAAGATACAGTCAATCAGAAAAGTGAACTTACATTATTACAATAGAAGGTGTAGAAGACTCCGGGGACGTAGCAGCCCAGGATGCCGATGGAAACCCCCGCATAGTCCAGCGCCATCCAGCGGCGGCTGGTCTTCTCCGAGCGGTGGCAACAGAACAGGTGATAACCCACTGAACACAGCATACACAGCTGAGGATGGTAAGATCCAGAGGAGACGACAAGGGGAGAGTCAGGCATTGCAGCAGCGAGGGATGTGATACGACAGCAAGATAACAAGTAAGAAAATATTATGATTTAACCATTTTCATCTCAAAATTCTGCTTTTTTTCCCCGATAGACTCATTTTTTTTTTCTTCCCAATTGGACTTGAAGACTCTGGTTCTCGAGCCTGGTCCAGCCAACTGCTGGACTGATTATTTTTCATTTGTTGAGAAGAACTGCCAATATTTTGGATAAGGTCTGATGTCCTTCTGTATCCACTCAGATTAAGGTAACACCATGCAATTGCCACATATTCAGTCTCCAGGATATTTGGCTAAACAGCCACATTGCTCAACATAAGGAGAAGCCATGTTGTCACATAACATAAAACAAGCCCTGCCTAGGTAAACTTGGCAAACTTAAAAATGACAGAAACAGACCTGAGATATCGTCTGCAATTAATTCTTATCTAGTATTCATTACATGACAGGGGGGAAAAAGGAAGAATTCAGACTCAAAAAGTGAGTTCATGGTTTGTCACTAGATAGACACTAAAACCTGAGATCTGTAACTTTGACAAAATACATAAAACAATCTGTAACTTAAAAGATAATTAATATTGTGTTTTATTGATGTCAAATATGACAATGCTGTTGAATCCTGCAACTGCAACAGCTCAACTATCAGAATGATATAACACCACCGGATCAGTCGCTGCCATTTTCTGTCTCTATATTAAGCAGACTGTATAGGCAGCGTTTTGCGCACAGAAATCTGACCCAACAAGATAATCAATATTTGAGAATAGCTGACTAAGGAGAGGCCATCACACAAAGAAATTTATCAACACTAAAAAACATAATGGATGCCTGCTGAACCACACCACAGCCTTACTGTAACATCAACCAACCCACCAACAAGTGAAAATGTAAGATGTAAGGCGACGTCCTAATTTCTACTGACTGCCATGGTTGAAATAAACTGGGAAACTCAGTCCTGTACCTGGAAGCAGAAGAGCCCGATGGAGTAGATGACGTAGTCCTCTTTGGAGGCGCCGATGGCTGGCAGCACCGAGGCCATGTTGTACACCCCGACAAAGAAGAAGAGGAGGAAGCCCAACAGATGGCTCCAGATATTCACCGTCTCATTGGACAGAATGAAGAGGCTGCACAGAGGGTTTACAAACGTTAAACAGTCACTGAGATAAAAAATCCATTCTGTCTTCTCCTTTTACGACAGACTGAGTAATCTCAACCACACAGGCCGTAGTATTTAAAGGAATACTATGCAGGAATTGTTGGTTACTGTTGGTAAACAGTATCACCAAAGTGAAAGTGAATGCCAACCGCAGCACTTATGGTCTGGCAACTGGTCGCTACCTTTTGATTAAGCCCCAACCTCACCTGCCCACTGTGCCCAGGAACATCCCAAATACAGCAAAACAAAAAGAAAATAAGAAAATACAGGCAAAGAGTAGAGTCTCTACAGATAGATACAGCCCCACACACTTCTAGCAGGTCATAAGTGATGTTTGAGAGGTACTACTTTTGTATGAGTCTATTTTTATTTTTAATTCAAACATATTTATGCTGTATGCATGTACATGCAGAAAGTCAATCCCTTGGCTCAAGGAAGGTTCAAGATCAAGGGCCCTGACACACCAAGTCAGTTCATTGATATCATCAAGTTGGTGATGTGTCTCGCACCATTGGCACTAGTTGGACCTTGTCAACTTTTTTTGGCCAATTCAGGGTGTTTAATCAGCATCAGAGATTGTGAGGCCAGTCAGTGAGAGAATTCACTCTGATTGGCAGTTCAACTCACCACACGAGAGGAGAAACGGAAGTGAGGAAAGTAAACAAACTGCATAAGTCAAGAGGGCGTGAGACTGAAACAAACTTGTCATATTAAGCAACATTATTTTTTTGCCCATTGAGCTCTTTAGCAGAAAAGTGTGTGTTGTTGTTCATTAGAGCATGGCAAGTACCCTTTGTTCTTTCAACTTTGGGTTGTCTTGTTAACATGCTAACTGGCTAACTAGCATCTTGAATCCATCCTGTCAATCTTCCAGTATACAGACTACTGCTGTCTGCTGGTTTGAAGAGTTATTTCCTCTCACACAGACGCAGGACTTACGTACTAGTTGGACACTGTCTTTGTGGCGTGTTCAAGCACAACTTTTTGGCCAGAGCAAAGGTGAGGTGAGGTGACCCAACAGTCGGCCTTCCTTGCCAGTAGTTTTTTTTATGTTAGTTTGACTTTAGAGGAATTAATTTAGTGTGATTGGCTGTGTGATTCATGTTTCTTCAGAGAATTAGAATAAAGTTTTACCATTGAATTTGTCAGTGTTTAAAAACTAGCGTTAAGTAGGCAAGTAGTGGCCTGTCTGTGGGGTATTTGTCTGGTTATCAACATGTTTTTAAGAAGATGAATTTGTAAAGGAAGGCAACTAAAACAACAGAAAAACCCAACAGCCACTGTGGTCTCCACAAAAAAAGAGAAAATGTTTGGCTGATCTGTCATAATGAAATCATCCAGCTCTTCAGTTGTTGAAAGGTATCATTACATAACAAAATGCTGAGTTACATTAAATAAAACCAGCCAAACCCTGAGTCAACCTCTGGAGTCGACTCTGCAGTCTGACTTCCCTGAGGAGCAGTCCAGATAAACCACAACTTCTCCTTTGAGGATTAATAAAGTTTTACAGCATTACTTCTCACCTTTTAATGCACAGTCTGGAGGGCAGGTAGGCTCTGTATCCATCTGTGATGTAGGGGTTCTCCCTCAGAAACAATGGGATCTGTTCGTAGGTGTACAGTCTGATTCCTCGAGGCACCAGCACAGGCCAGTACTGATAACCTCCCAGCTCAATGTAGTGTGTCGTCTGAGCGCTCTTTTGGGGTTTCTGAGGCATGGCTGGGCCGTAGGACTCTGCCTTAGTCTGACCTGAAGCTGAGAACAAAAAGTCAGATCCAATTAAGACAGAATTCTCACATAATAACTCTTATTAAACATTATAGCATGGACAAGTTAAATGAGACTGTGGCTTCTCAGTTTGCCTGATCTACAAGCCACTGTGTCAGGCAGGAGAGTTTGTTTTGCTGTCTAATGGAGCAGGAATACAAGTGATTAAATTACTTAAAGACTATCTTTAGCGATATCCTCAAAAACATGGCCAAAACTGACATCAGGGACACGCTGATCGTCTCTGTTACCTGAGTGACAGGATTGAGGAGCTAACAATAGCTAGCTAACACTATTTGACAGCTTTAAAGGGGCAGCCATCGACTTATCTTACATGTGATCTCATGTTACCTTCGTTAACAACCTCAAGCTTATCCATTCCGCTCTAATTGTATGGAGAAACACTAACACCAAACTCCGTTCAGGGATTTAGCAATTTTTGGCCTGACGTGCTGACAAACGTTTACGTCAACAGAACATGGCTCAAGAGTTTTTGTAAGAAGCTCCACACTCCAAATAATAATCCAGCTGGCATCTGACACTCCAACCACCACTTACTAATTATTAATAGAAACGTTTCTACTCCCAATCTTCCCCAACTATTATAAAATTGACTAGTTAGCTTAACGTCAAAACGCGGTGGCGAGAACTGTCACCGATTCTGACAGTTGTGATTTTGTTGACATAACATACTTGCTTTGACAATTATTATAAGCCGATTATGCCAAAAGAACCCACGTAACTAGACACCATATTAGATTGAACCGTTTAGGGTAAATAATGCTGCCATCAACTAGGTCAATCTTAAAATAACAGAATTGTCAAAGCGGTTTGGCAGCCACTGGCTAATTACAGCTGAACAGGCTACTACATGCTAGCTAACAAAGCTTTGTTTAGAGCCAATAAATCAACAATAAACTCACCTTTTAATTTGGTGTATGTGCAGTTTGTTCCATTTTGGGGCTTGTAATACGTGTTATGCATTTGTATGAATAAGTTAACATTAATTTAATAAGACAACGTAACGTTAGTGTAAATCAAGTTTCGGCTACAACATCTTCCAAATCATCAGAGACGTCATCAGTGATGGACCCCTGCGCGTGCCCCGAGACCGCCTGAGTGAAAACAACAGACCCAAACATGGCTGGCTAGATCATGCAGGGTAGGAATAAAATAATAAAGACAATAAAATAATGTTAACAAGACTGAAAGCACGGTTAAAAACTATGGACCCTGTCTTAAAAAAAAATCCAATGGAACTACAGTTACCAAGATTAGGAGTGAACTTTCACAATATACTTTTCCTTTTACAAAATGTTTATTAAATATTTGAACAACTAAAAGTTACACACAAAGAAATACAGCAAAAATACATTTAAACAATATTTAGGTATTAATCCTACAATTGCCACAACACACTTTACATTTTAATATTTTTCCTGTAGGGCAAAAGGACAATATTTACTTCAGTCTCAAAAGCTCGTGGATTTGAATGCCTCTTTGAATTCTGTCTTGATTTGCAAAAATTTTAGATATTATGTCACTTAATAAAGAATTATTAAATTATGTGTTTAGCATAAAAAACATAATACTATCATGTGACTGTACTGAAAACATTAACTTTATGTATTGAAATGTCCGTTCTGTCCACACTAGTTGGTGGTTTCCTCAGTAAAATATTAGTATACAGTGCACATTAATTTAGCATATTTTTATATAGGTGTGCAGGGATTCCTGCATCTATTTGTGTTGGACAGGCAGCAGTGGCACTCTGCATAATAATTATTTCAATGCACTTAATAATAACCACTGGCTGAGTCACTGCCATTTTATTGTCTCTATATTAAGCAGACTGTATTGGCAGCATTATGCGCCCAGAGATCTGACCCAACAAGATAATCGACATTTGAGAATAGCTGACTAGGGAGAGGCATAATTACTATACTTGTGTTTGTATTTTATAATAGTCTATTATATGGAGGGCTTTATTAACACTTTATGAACTAAAAACCATTATGGATTCCAGCTTTAATCTCAACTACAGCACAGCCTAGTGTCTCCTGCTCCTTTCCTTGAAATTATATTTACTCATGATTTGTTTCTGTTATCTGGATAAGTTTGACTGGCTAAATCAGGACACAGGTAGCCCTAATACTATTAAAATAACACTATTAATGTCTATTAATTTACTTAATTCTCCACTAATGCTTTTGCCAGACAGTGGCAGAATTTCAGTCTTAGTATTACTGAATCTCAGTGCTGTGTTTGACATGGTTGACCACAACATATTACTAGACCGGCTGGAAATAGTGTGGGACTGTAGGGCATAATACTAAACTGATTAAATTCCTACTTAAAGGTCAGGGAGTATTTTGCCTATACAGGTAATTTTACATCTGAATGGACAAAACTGTCATTCGGAGTTCCCCAAGGCTCCACTCTGGGGTCTCTTCTGTTTGACATCTACATGCTTCCACCCGCTAAGGCTCCTGGAAATAACAAAATATGTTACCATAATTATGCAGATGACACACACATATTTACATAACCATATCACCAGGGGACAATAGTCCAATACAAGCTCTGACTGAGTGCACCGAAGAAATTAACGAAGTGATGTGCCACAATGTGAGAAAACTGAGGTCACTGTTTCTGGACCCTGGGAGGAAGGATTAAAACTCGGTGATCAGATTCATTTGGCAGTGTTAAAAGCCACAGACCAAACAGAAAACTTTGGAAAAACTCGTCCATGCATTTATCTTCATTAGACTCGGCTATTGTAATGGTGTCTTTACACATCTGGCTAAAAAATCTACTCGTGCTTCGTGTCTCAAGAGTTAAGACTAAACATGGAGAAGCAGCATTTAGTTTTTGTGCACCACATATCTGGCACAAACTCCTGGAAACCTGCAGGTCCGCTGCAACTCTCATCTTTTTTAAAATCAAGGCTGAAGACTTTTCTGTTTGCTGCTGCTTTTTATTAAATTAAGTAGTGTTGTCATTATTTGTTTTTTTAACATCCTATTTTTGTTGTGTTACTAGCTATTTTTGCATTTATGAGACGGCATACAGTACAGAGCTGCCAGATACATTTATGCATGAGGAAATGAATGTGTTAAAGTTTTAAAGGGGCAGTCCACCAATTATACATATTAAGTTCAGTTTACTCATCTCAAGGAGCACTACACACAGCTATGTAATGTTTGATGTCTTGCACTGTAAGCTCTTGTGAGGTCTCATTATTTATAAAATATGTAACCTCAAAGTATGCTGGGATATGCAGGTGTGGCCTGTGTTTAAGAGTAGGCCGCTGACTGCAGCTCTCAGTCTCCTGGCTGTCATCCCGCCGCACTGTGCGACCGTGTTACATCCTCCTGTCGCTAACTGTCATCCAGAATCCTCATCAGAGCGAGCGCTCTCCACAGACCTCTCAGGTGTGAGAGATGTTGGAGGATTCCCTCAGGAGGGAAGTCACACTCAGTCGTCCCTCTGCTGTTTACACCCCTCTTTAATTGCCTCATTCTCAACTGGAAGTGTGTTCTTCATTATCACTTCTAATACACCTCTCAGCACATCCACTCTGGCAAAGTGTCAGCTGCCAAGTTAAGATAGTAACTCGTGCATGCAAGGGCAAACAACGAGAATCTCCTGCTGCTGCAGTCGCTGCTCAGTTATTAATTGAATTTGTGGGTTTACAGTTGGCAGTGTTTGATACAAATGAGGCAACACCTTGAGGAAAATGTACAATATGTTTTTTTCCACTTTCTTTTCCCAATTTTTTTAATCAGGTATAAAATACTCAGTTTTCCACATGGTGCACAATGACTTCAGCTGTTTTTTCCCCCTGGCAGAAAAAAAAAGTTGCTAAATGGATGTTTTAAAGCCTGTGTTTGTGTTTCTTTGTGTTGCCATGTTTTTTAGTTAATGGAAAAAGGGAGCAGCAACCAATAATTGTCTCACATAGGTTAAAGTCAGCTGTCAATCAAACAAAGATACCTTATTACAATTTATCTTTGTACTTTTGTTGATCATTTCTATCAATTATGATAATCACATCATAGATTTGGGAAAAATTATGGGGCATGAAACATGACTGACAATCAGAGAGTTTTGTACACAAACCAATAATTCAGCCAGAATTTTTGAGATCAAACCAGAAATTCGTACATCCAAATAATTGCTAACAGTCCCTCATTGCACAGGAAAACTGTGTGGGCACAACTACAATAAGCATACGGTCTGTAAATGTTGAACCAGGGCATTGTCTCTAAACTGTGATGGATATTTACAACAGACAATTTGTGGGAAAAAATGTGCAGTTTGTTTTCTCTCCTGAATAAATTTGGCTATCCTGAAGGTTTAGGTTAAGCAGTGTCACCAACTCTATTTAGCGATTACAATATTATTATTCAGTAGGAATGTTGGCTACAGCTACAAAATTAAAACTATAATTTTCTTTAAAATATTGTGTCTTCACTGTGGAAATAATTTGTTCGACAATGTAAAAATATTCACTTTTTTTCCTGGAGTAACATGTGAAGATCTAGACCACTTGTACATCTTAGTGTAAAGTATGGAGCTTCAGCCAAGAGGCAATTAGCCTAGCTTAGCATAAAGACTGAAAGCAGGTAGAAACAGCTAGCCTGGCTCTGTCCAAAGTAAAAAATCTGCCTACAGCACCAGCATGTCTAATTGTCCTGATTGTGTCAGATTGGGTGATTATAGAATTATGAATTCTAGTTTTGACTTAGCCGAGAGACATGAAACACTTCTTTACCATCAGAGAGCAGACAGATCAATGAACACAAGCAGTTTTGGAACAATATCAGAAGTCTGGGACAAAAAAACAATGTTGATGCAGGATACATGTGGCAGTTACCATGAAGCAAGTGTAAGTCTGGCTAAATTGCTCCTGGAGGCAGCATCTAGTGGCCATTAGAGGAAGTGCAGCTGGCGGCATTTTGCTCTTTGGAAAAATGATGTGTGATTTAGGGTTTAAACAGAGATACTTTTGTTTTCTGTGCAGCTTCAATTACAAGATAAATACACATTGTGTAAACACCCAACTGCACCAAAATCATGTGCCATCGGTACCGCGTCTTAACTGCTAATTTTTAAAAAGGTCAGGAGTGGTAGATGTGAGAGTTTCAAGGTTTTTCGGGTGTCTCCTTCAGGACAGCGCAGTTGACAACAGTCAGCACTCCAGACCCTGGTACATTCATGATAGAGGACACACCTCTCACATGCACCGTGGACTCTGACGGAGGTTTTTCATTAGGATGACTCCCAGTCTCCCGCCCCACCACCTTCTTCCTGACTCCTCACTGATTCACTGTGACAATCTGTCGTCGGCCCTTTTTTTTTTTTTACCTCAATCTTTGTCTTTGATTTCTGTCCTCCATTTTTCTGTCAGACTTAACGCAGAGAAATGTGCCAGGATGTAATTGTGCACTTAGACGGCGTGTAATGGAACATGAAATTAAAGTGCTCCTACTTATACTCTGAATGTTTCTTATAAAAAGCAGGGGGTGATTTGTGTATCGGCCATTTTATCAGTGTTGAAATATCACATTCGTGCTGATTATCCCAGAGATGCTGTAAGTGTTCCATGTTATGGCCGACTTGGGATATTTTCCTTCATAAAGCGCTAACTGTGGGTGCGTCCTACAATGAAATGTGCAATAAAACGGTGCTGCATTACATCTTAATTGAGGGTGCCTGCACTGTCTTGGCAAGTGAAAGTCCCTCCTTTCCAAACAAGGCGTTGTTAGAGTGGTTTAAATGGAGACAGACAGGCCCCCGGGCCACCAATGTCCTTTGGGATTGTCAGGGTCATCAATGAAACACAAGGCTACACTGGTGCGCTCCTCTCCGACTGTTGCACCGCATTTAATGGCACATTACGTTATGGTAAATACATTAGATGTTATACTCCCTCTCACGGATGTTAAATGGTTGCTAAAATGACTATATGTTACAGCACAGAGGAGAAATTAACAATGCATGACATGTTTTCCACTGCATGTTTCCTCGGGCGCCTCTCTGCTGAGCTTCCTTTGTGCACCTCAGCTTCCACCCTTTTCTCTCCCACCTGCCCCTACATGGAAAACAACTGTGATAAAACCTCAAATCTGGGGGCTAGAATCTTTATTTTCCTCTCAAACCCTAAACACAAAGCTCACAGGCATCACAGGCTTCGACGCAGGGCCCGCCAAATGTTAGCCCGCCTGCCGTGCCAAGACTAGACAGGCCCTTTGCAAAGCTAACACGGCCTCGCGGCGGCTTGTGCTCGTCAGCGGCCGGCTGGTCTCATTGGCTTTATTTATAGTCGGCGCCACAAGACATCTGCTGGAGACGAGACTCTGTCCTCTGTGTCCACACAGCACCGCACAGAGGGAGCTTGTCAACGTTTTTTCGAAGGCAAAGTGTTTGCGAGAACCCCGGTCAGAGGAGGGGAGAGACGGCTGCAGCCTCCTCTAATAAGACGGGTGTCCCCTCCGATTGCTTTCTCCGCAGCTCTGATTAACGAGACCGGAAGACAGAGGGAGGCTTCACAGTTTGTCGTGTCTTGTGTGTTAGTCGATGTTTACTTGATCTGAGAGCTGTTGTTTGTTTGGTGTCTTCAGTCTGGTCGTTGCTCGCCACTATTTTGGGACCCTGACACTTGGATGCAGCTCGGCAGTCGTCTGATGCGGCCTCGCCTTTTCCTCCCCTCCTCCTCCTCCTCCTCGCCCCCCTCTGTGTCACACAGACTTTCTCTTCCTCTCCCATCCTCTTCTCTTCACATTGAGGACGTCTGGATGTCTCTGGCTGACCGTGCTGCAGGCCTTGACACAAAGTGTCAGGGACAGCTCTTTGCTCTTCCCACAGAGCGGGGGGTGAAGTCAGCCTGCCACAGAGGGAGAGAGTGTGAAGATACTTTGTTCGCATGTTCCTGAAAAGAACCAACCTGAGAAAATCGCCATTACAAGAAGAGACTCTTTGTGAGGAAACAAAAAATCGTGCAAAATCTGGTTAATCTCTGCTACTGACTGTGACACTTAAAATTATTTGTATTCTACTGACCTAGAAAGCAGTGATTTGCAATAGGTTAAATTGCTGGTGACCTCTAGGGGTCATCCTTTCCAGCACTTAAATCAGAGGTTGTGTGACATTGTCGTACTGCCACTGCAACCCAATCGAAAGAATGTTGGCATTTCAACTGAATCGCCAGAAAATATGTTACCATTTCTATGTTATTATTCAGTGGATACGTTTAAACTTTACACTGAGGTACAAAAAACATGTTATGGTTAGGAAAAGCCAGCGCCACCGCTAAAGGGCATGCACAGTACGTACTGTGTGGAGGGCACCAGTGCTGTAGGGGGCACCAAAACAACCCAACATCAATCCTAATCATACACGTTGCATTAACTCTCCCAGTTAAGACCCTCTCAGACACAACAGGGTTTGAGCTGCACTGCTAATAGTTTCAGTGAACAGCGCTAACGGTTAATATTCGGATAATAGAGATATTTTTTAATGTATGTTATTGTTCCTACCAGTGTTATTCTGTTTTATATTTCTGTACATGTTATATCGCTAATTATCTGTGTGTCACTCTTTTAATTTGTACAAGTGCTATAAAAATAAACTTGATTTAATTTGATTAGAGATTTTAACACGGTTAGTTTCCTCTGCAGACTCTGACACGCTCATTAAAACATACATGGCTTCAACAATGGGACAGGTATGTCTGCTGGTCTTTCTGTCACTGGCATCGATGCGCAACTCTCTCAGAAGCTGTCATGCAATGACCTCATTAATGACCTTGCAGCCAGGTAATGCAGACGTGTCTCTGTAGAGCCTCCTGCAACTGCAGAAAAATAGTTCTCCTGCAGTAGAGAATATACTGTATCTGCAGAATTGTAGTTTTGTGACTTTTTCTTCTATTTGTGTGACTAATGGGACAGTTCTGCTTTTCTTATTATTTATCTATATTTATTTTAACATTAATGGTATTGATATCAAATCATAGATCGCATCGTATCATATCGCATCGTATCGCCATATCATATCATTCTCCTGTTTACTTTACTGAAGAAACTTGCACAGACATATGTGTGTGTGTGTTTGCTTGTTCTGTAGTTACGTCTACAGTGCATGGGTTTTCAACTGGTGGGTTGCGGTCCAAAAGTGGGTCTCGGGTCAGTCCTGAAAGGGCCGCAAGCGACTCGCAAACGTGTCAATGAAGGAACACACTTTATTTTGAAGTACAGTGAATTTCCAGCACAAGCTTTTATTTTGAAGCACCATTTCCTGTTGTAGAGTGAGTGAATAACAGACTGATATTTAACAGAGACAGCAAACTAGCTCAATGATATTGCCAAAAGCAGGCACAATGCTGAGTATATTAAACTGTGTGGACCTTGAACTAACGACTGAGGAGAAATCTGGGCCCCGTGTCTGGACCAGCTGGGCATAAAATATATACTGTTATGGTTCCTTATTTGTAACACTGATAATGAAAGTATATTTCTTCGGCTTACTTTATATATGAGGATTGCACTACAAATTGAAAATAAGTGGTTGTGTTTAGGGAACCCAAATGGCCAGCAGCAGCGACCCTGGGAAAAGATCTTGATTGGGCTTGAAAAGTTTGCATTTGAGAGCACAGTGCCAGCCGTTGATGTTTCATGACACTACCTCCAGTGGCAAAACAGTGACAAGTGGTTAAAATGGCGCTGGAGACATGGCGATGGTTAAAAAGTCACCTAGGTGACACGCCATCAACAATCATCTCCACCTCAGCGTACACACTACGTCACTTTAGAAACACTGATATGATACGTATCAAACGATATATATAAAAACGTATTTGTGGTTCACAGAAATGCACAATGACAACATTCACTAAATTGTTTCTGTTGAGTTGGTTGCTGGGACAACGGGTGCAAATCAGCAGCTGAGCTAACTCTGAAACATTCACACTGATGTTTCTGTGTTTATTAATGCGTATTGTCCACATTAATAATCAGATAATAAACAGATAAAAAATAAACTATGCTGCTATTAGGAGAGAAATATTACACAAAAACAAACTATTTTTCAGCTTAGCGGCCATATGTAGAGCAGTACATCACAAACCGGGGAAAAAAAGTAAAAATGAAATGTTGCATCAACAAATGTTCCAGCACTAATGTCTGCATCTATCCTCGAAGCATCTGGGCCACTGAGCTCTTTCTGGGAATGAAATGGCATTGTTGCTTAGTCTCCTTGTACTTCTTTTTATTTATTTATTTATTTTTGGAAAGTTTCATCTGTATAACAATATTGAAAGGCATTAGTCTTAATCTCCGGGCTTCCTTTTACTTTTTTTTTTTTTTTTTTAAGTCGTAGAAGATACATCTGGTTCCCTATCTTGTAATTCCTGCCGGGATTGCAAAGAAAAGCGAAAACAATTTTTACAACAGTGGAGGGATTAAGGAGGAGGGCAGGGTGGTTGTTTTAGGACATTTAGCTGCTGCTGGGAATGAGATTAATGCCTCCCAACAGAAACAACTGCTGCGACGTGTTGCACTTTCTGCAGCTGCCGACGAAACTTCCTGGTAATCCTTAATGGATCAGAAATTGCAAGCTTATCCTCATCGCTCAGACAAACTGTTTAAGCTTTTTGACACACAGAGTATGTACGCAGGGTACTTTATTTATGTCTTTTTATTTTCAGAACAATACCAAAATAAACCCTTCAACATACAGCTGACTGTAGATTAGAGCTGCATATGCGCTGCTGCAGTTATCCTCTTTCTGCACGGCTACATGGGACGCAGATTGGTTTTGTTGAGTTTGACAAAGAAGATTTAGATTTTAAAAAAGATGTAATTGTGTATTTTTCATAACCAAAAAAACAAAAGCTACTGTTACTTGTACTCATCTGCCTCCCAACCTTTTATTACAACTCGCCTGAAACAACTTGTTTCAGGTTGAGGTCACATAATCCTGCAGCTCAAATACATTTGACGTCGAGCGCTGTGAGTGACTGCAGCAGCAGGTTTCCTCTCGATCATAAGAAGTATATTTGCTGTGTTTTCCTGAAATATTCAGACAGAGATGAGAGATACATTTTTCATATTTTCTGCTCCACTTGGTTTAAATTTGAGTATTTGGCAGAAGGAAATAAAATTGAGGATCCTGTTAACTCCGGCCAAACTCATAAACTAAATGACTCGATTGTCTTTGTTGTTATTGTAGGTCTTTTTAGTCTTTAAAGTTTAGTTTTGTCTGTTTAGATCAGTAGGAAACCTGTGGCTCCGGACCTGCATGTGGCTCTCTGGCTCCACTTCAGTGACTCCCTGTGGCTTTGACAATTTTTTTATTTTTTTTTGTAATTTATTTTCATTCATTATTGTTATCGGCTTAAAGTGACTCTCACACTCACCAAAAATGTGCAGCCTTGAACCGAATAAAAAAAATGTTTTAACAAAGTGGTTCTAAAACCTTTGAAATATTTTTTTAGCTAAGTACCTGCTGACCAGTGCAAAACATTTCTGGTAGAAACACACAGTGAACTTAATTTACATTGTTATCGATCTTATCATAGTATACTTATTTTAAGAATTACGGGTAACTGATATTATTTAAATTAACATTTCTAGTGTACCCCCTGCAGTACTCCAAAGTACCTCTAGGGGTGCTGGTACCTCCATTATCTCAACTAAAATGTGCGCCATGAGTCTACAGCCTGGCGCCTCTTCCTCTAAATTTTGCTGAAGCTCAATTTCGCTAATCTTGAGTCCCCTGCGTGAGGCTAGCTGTAGATTCCAAATCCAAAAGTCTCTAAGAAAAATAAAGATTTTCATAGTGCACTGACAGATTTGATAACTTTCACTGCCAACGCTGCACAGTTAAAGTATAAATAATCATAAATAGTGCACTGTAGAGCGGCCACCATGTTCTAAAACACATCAACAAATGCTCATTTAGACCTGTTAGTAATTTGGACTCAACAGGCTGTGTTACCTCCATTCTGAGGCTCACATATGTTTTGTGCCCTCAGACAGATTTTATTAAATAAATTATGTTTTTGGTGATAAATGTGTCTTTTGATCGTGCAGGTCACTGACCCTGGGTTAGATGAAAGTTAAATGAAAGTAAATTCACAGCTTTCCTCCTCTGTCTTATCAAATGTCATATACACTTATATTGTTCCCAGAGAAAAGAAAAAATGTCAGTATAACAAATCTGAAACTATTTCGCATTAATTCACTGCAGTGATTTTTGATGACCCTTGTTAATGGATCAGATTAGGAAAGAAACCAAAGTCACATCTTAAGTATTGTTTTTGGACTTTTTTTTCAATAACTAGAGGAGACATTTACATTATTATGTTTTTAGACTTAATATATTTACATGTAATAATTTCAAGTCTTTACAGGTGTGTAGGATTTAAAAACACATATTGGTTTTTACTAAAACTCATCAGGGAGACAAGCAATTATAAGAGATTGTGTAAACTGATAAATTCCTATTACTAGTGGTCGTATTATTACTAGTGGTGTGGAGAAATAGCATTTAGATCATCAGAACTAAGCAGTAAATTAATAAATAAAATATGAAAAAAATAATGATTGTCAGAAAATTTTGCAAACAGCTTTTTTTGACTTGACTCCTGTCCCCAGTATTTCTCAAATCAAGGCTACGACCATGAGAGTCAGTTTTTATGCACAAACAGGAGTTTGGCTGCATATAATTCAAAATTCACACCAGTGTTGGAGCCTTAGAGATGCCACAAGATTTAATTTCATTAATTTGAGAGACACAGTTCCACAATAACTAGTCTAGGATCGAGGCTAGTGTGTAAGGAGGGCTGTGTCTTTGCAGCAGCAGCAGCTCAAAATCTTTTAAATAGCCCTCCACTTTTAATCAAATGTCCCTCCTCCATTGACACTTTTAGTACAAATCCTAAGACGTAAATTTTTTCAGTGGTGTTTTGTTGCATACTGGTTTCAATATGTGAGTATTTTTCAACCCTTTTAGACATATACGATATCTGTTCACTTTTGATTTGATAGTGTATGTTAAGCCTAGTTGCTAAGATAGCACTGAGGACATAATACATTTGGTTTCAACATGGAGGGGAGGGAACAATACTAGGAATTTTTATGCACTCATTTATAGTGAAAATATCTTGAGGAAAATGCAAAATTCAGGCAGCAGGTGACGATTCAAAGTCTAGAAATATAATGGAAGTTACTGGAATATAATGCAGTAAGGCTCAGCTGTAGATCAACTAGTCTCATTAAACGTGATCCCTGCTGAGGCAACACACGTTTAGGCATAATAAACTCCTCCCTTCTTTTGTTTGGGGAAGAAAACTCGTTACATGTGCATGTGGCATATTTATTTATTTTAATTACTTAATAAAGCCGTAGACTTTAATAGGTCATACCTGTTGTCATGTTCACAAACTTGAAACTGTGTCAAAATTGATGCACGTATGCACGTTTGTTGGTCATTTTAGCATCAGTAGGCTTGAGAGGATTCTTTTTTCCTAGCTTCCGTTACTTTTTCTTGACATGCACATTTGTTTCTTCTGTATATACGTTGAATTTTATGTTTTCTTATTGTGCAAAACATCAAATTTGTTTGTTAACATTTAATGATGCAAGATATTTTTAAACAAGTTATGCCTGGTTACAAAATCAGCCACTTCAAAAAGAGTTGGGGAACAGGTCAGCGTCCCCAGCTCTGGAGTCAGCCCCACATGTCTTATATTCCATATCACCACATGACCACATGCCTCAGCATCAAACCGTCTCTGAGCTGCACCGTAAAGAGTCAAAGTGTTTTCATTCTGTGGCTATTTAGTCAAACTATACAAGAAGATTCATGAGAAACCACTGCAGTAATTTGTAATGCCTCTTATTTATCACTCGGCTGCTGTAGAGAGAATTAATCTGGATATTACTTATGAGTATGAGAATCTAACTTTCTGAGTGTGGGCAATAAACAGCAGCCTCTTCAGACAAATGTATCAAACTTGTGGACGTTAATTGCTGTGTAAATCTAACCGGGAGATAAAATTAAACTGATGGATCTCTTCAAAGTAACGAGAGAAACTTGTTCAACTTAACAGACTCTCATTCAGTGCCTCTCCATCCAATCCATTAACACACACACACACACACACACACACACACACACACACACACACACACACACACACACACACACACACACACACACACACACACACACAATATTTCCTGAATATTAACTCTCTGCTTCTTGTGGTTTTGTTGCTGCGATAACTAACATGTAAAAAAAATAAATGAACTTGAGCTGCTGTTGGAAATCATTCACAGTGTTTTTAGTGTTTCTCAGATGTGGTTTGAGTGACAGACATCAGGCTGCAGTTCGGTGAGAGTCCTGCGGAGGTCGCTCTGTACCTGCTGTGGACGTGAGCAGAGCAGCAGAAGGCCACCCACTGAACATGAGCTGCTTCAGATGAAACAACATTAAACTGATGAATCTAATCTGCCTGTCAGTGAGGAGCAGACACTGACTGTACAGTATGTGGCCACGTAAGATACAACCGTAAATATTAGCATCATTAGAGTTTGTATTTAAATGCATTTGATTCAGTTTTTCATCTCAGAAATACATTAAAATGAATCATTAAAATATCTTAAAATTAAATGTGTCGTGAGCAAGTGTGTGCACATATGTTAACCAGTTTATTTCATTTTAAATTGTCATTTTTGTTCCTCTTTTGTTTGTCTTTGTGCTTTTTTTAGATTATGGAGGAGTTAAAAATAAAGGCGAGAGTGAAAAACATGCAAAAATTAAAGGAATCTCAACCACATCTTTTTTTTCAGTCAGCACTGAGCAGTACAAGTTGCACTTTACAGCATCAATAACTTTCTTATTATCTTTAAATTTATATAATTTTCTATTTTATTTTGTATTTTCTTGAAGCGGTTTTTTGGGGTTTAGATTCCAGCACAGAGCTGACAAACTGAGAAGGGAAAGGAAATGTGAATGACACATACAGTAACAAAGAAGGCAAACTAGAGATCTTGCAATTTCACGATCAGTGTCCTAAACCTCTTCCCTGGTTATAATTGGACTTATTCTATTTCCTTTTTTACATTTAAAAGCAGATAAAATGACACTAAAACCACCCACGTAATTCCCGCCTCAGCCACACTAAATGTCTGAATGAGCAGCTGTGTGACTTGCATACAGTAAATCACACAGTTGTTGTTACTTGCTGTCTCACTGTGTGGCTACAACAAAAGACTCACAGCTGCAGAGCAATGAATCAGAGACGAGACTGGGAGGAAAACTGAGCCTCTGATTCCTTCTCATGGCAGCAGGTGGCGCTATGGTATCTCTGTCCGGGCCCTCCATAGAGACATCAACTCCCTGCATGAGCCTCAGTGTGTGAGACCCCCAAAACTGGCTCCTGCATCAGGCCAATAATAAATAACACACCAACTGGGGGTTGTTTCAACTGCTATGATTTATTAAAAGTTAGTGCATTAGATCAGGGCAATAATTGAAGTTATGATTAAGGAAATGACAGGATTGGGACCCGTGGACGATAAAAAATGGCTGCGTGGATGGACAGACAGACGCACACGCACACAGATCTGGTTTGATAAATAATTCACAGTTGGATTAAACCAGATTGAGATACAAGCCGAGCCTTTTTGTAAGTGGGCTTTTAAAAAAAAAAAAAAGAAGATTTTTCTCATGGGACTGGCTCCAAACCTGCCGCCAGGAAGCTCTGGAGCTGGTGGCATGTTGCTCTGAGGATCATCATTGTCATCATATGCAATCCAGTATTAAGATGGATGCTGCCTGATCCCATCAAGATAATGGGTTTCATGTCTCCTGGCGTTAGCGGGGGGGGGGGGGGGGGGGGGGGGGGGGGGAGGTGGATGGTGAGGACAGAGAAGATCTCTGCAGCTGATTTCTTTTGTTTCCTGCCTCGTCTCTGCAGGCATGTCGACCCTGTGAGTCCACAGCACATGCTGCCACGCAGGGAAAATTACAGCTCTGCTTAACGCTGAATGAATACCTCAGAAGTTAAGGCTGCGTCCTCAGGTTGGAGGCAGAGAGGGGATTCTGGGTCTCCAGCCAAGACAAAAGAGAGACACTTTGTTCACAGCAGAAGGTTTGTTCTGTCTCCATAATGGAGAGAAAGAGACAAACACACACAGAGTGATAGTGGGGGAGGTTAAGCCTCAACCTGTCACCGCAGGAGAGGTCATGTTGGATCTGTTTCAGGCAGTGTTCATACCAAACACTGCGTTCATACCAAACACTTCCATGATCTTTTCCTAATGTGTGGGTATGTCTGACTTTGATTTTGCTCTTCGTTCCAACTATCACAAAACAATATAAACTGATAGTGAGGCCGTGTTTTTACAGGATTTGGCTGAAGATTAATTCACTCCATGACGAGTGAAAGTTAAATTTTACGACATAAAATGACGGAAGTATTAGTAGAAGAGTAACTGAAATAAAAAAAGTAAAAGTACTCATCATGCAGACTGGGAAGGTCCATTTGTAACCCCTTAAATAATCATCAGTGCACTGACATGTAAGCAGTGTTTTAATGTTGTAGCCAGTCCACAGTAGGTGGTGCAAAAAAGACTCACAGCACCTACAGTGTAATAGTACTGCTGTATATTTTAGGTCATCATGTGTGATTCAGTGCATGATTAGTATGTGAAAAATTTAATCTGCAAAGTGGCTCGTGACTACAAATATATTTCGTGGAATAAAAGAAGTATTATCTTCTGAAATGTTCCTGCATATTAATGAGTATAGTACAAAGTTGCTCAAAATAAAACACTCAAGTGAATGTATCTGAAAATTGTAAAACTTAAATCTAAACCTCATTTAGGCTACTTATTAAGCAGCTTTCATGCAAAACTGCAGTGTGGGGTGCTTAACAATACAACAAAACTACACCAATACAACACCAGGAAAATACAGCAATACAGTTTAAATAAAAGAAAATATAAGAAAGAATAAAAAAGGAAATAGAAGAGGGCAGAATAAAAAATTAACGCAAAGTTTTAAAAGAATTGATCTTAAATTCGACTCTAAGGCTAACAGGCAGCCAAAGATGGGACTTCAGTAAATGTACTGAAGTTTGGATCCAGCTTTGCAATCAAATATTTTTCTTTACCCTGTAAGTATTTCAATATTCTAACACGGTTCCCATACAGTATGTGCTGAGTATATGTTCATGGCAGTAATATCAACTCTCTGTGGTGCAGGTCAGAGATTAAACATGTGCTCACAAAGGTTTTGTGGAGCAGCAAAACAGCAGCGAAAAATTAAAAAAAAAAAAGCATTATTCACTGCATGTAAAAGTACAAATACCACAGAGTAAACATGGTGCATTAAAATGTCCTGCAATCACAACTATACTTGAGCAAAGAGTATGAAGAGCTTGAGGTAGTGATTTGGTGTTGTACTTCCAGGAAATTAAAGAGATTAACAAGAGACAAAAACAGAGGCAGAGATGTCCTGGTCTCTCGTTCTCTCAAAACAAAAAGCAAAACTTGATAATGTCCTTTATTTCACCCTCCCTGCCTGATGTCAAATTTCACATCTCCAGTTTGTAACAAAGGCTTTCTGCTTTATTTTCCTTCAACAAGTAAAGAGTCTGTCAGTGCAGTGACAATCACAAGGTAGCCTTTCTGGGTAAACGCCTTTCAATACCAATACTACCAAACTATTTAGTATGTCAGGAAAAGCTTTAGTATGCCAAAAATACCAGGATGTTCTACTGCAACCGGTTGCATTTTGCAGTATAACAAAATAACAACTTGGCTGACAGTCAATACAGATACTTTTTTGTTGGTATTGTTTCTTTTGTTTTTTTTGTTCTTAAAAAATAAAATAAATAAATCACAGAACTGTTTAAAACTCATTTAGCCCTTCAATACATTATCTTTGATTGAGCGTTAAATCAATCATACAAATTTATGAAACAAATAAAACATTCTCTCACATTAAAAACATTTTAAAAAATGCTTCAAGTGCCTTTTTTACTATAAATAATCTCATAATCTCATAATTCTCTAATATCTATTTTATATTGCTGTGAAAACATCAATTATTTTTTTAAAGATTTTTTGTCTTACAAGATTACATGTGAACACATCATGAGAACGTTATAACTTGCCCTCAGATAATACTTGTTTTTACTGACGATAACTTCAACACATCATAATGTAACCCTGTAACTAACTAGCTCTCCTCCAAACAATTTCAACACAGATTTGTTGTTCACAATGCAGAGTTATCAAGGAGACAACAGGGTGCATCCTCTGACATGTTGATGGTGACTTTACTGCATCCTGTTAGCCTTGAGCTCTGCTTTCAAGCCTGCAACAAACAGCAAAACATCGCCCACTGACAATGGTGAATGTCATGTTATTTGCCAATAGGCCAATGGTGGTCAACAAGGCGAACATCAGCCGATACCAATGTGTGGCTGATAAATTGGTGCATCCCTACTATATACATTGCAAAGTAACAACAGCAGAGCTCTCTGGTTGGACCTTTGTCTCTGGTGAGCTCAGCAAGTGCTGTTTTGTTGTATCGCCAAGGTAACGATAAGCGATAACTTTTGAAACGAAGACGTGTGTCCCAACTGTATGCTTACTGCATGCAACAGCACATACTTTGAAAGAGCTGTACATTTGCTATTTGAAACACAGTTGCCATGGTCGCGTGACTGGCTGTCACATAACATGTAGACCAACTGAACAAACTTGATGTCAACTGTTATTTCCAACATTAGTTCTCATTACGAAGTTGGCAAATACCACCACTTGGTCGGTGATTTTTCCGTTAGACTTTAACGAGAAAAGCACTCATTACGCAGCAGTGCTGTGGTGCATTACAAACTGATGCCGCAGTATGGCGTCAGTTTGAAACGCTGCTGGAAAACAGCACAACTTAAGAAGCTGGAAGGTCCCTACAGGGCAGGCAGGAGGGGCGGTGGATGGGTCCAACAAACACTGGACTTTCACCCAGGAGCCTGGTGTTTGCTTCCTGTATGAATGTTTTTTCCAAACCTAACGATATGCATTTGTTGCACCAGAAAATAAATATAAATACGAGGAGTTTTAACAGCATTGTAAGTCTATTTTGAGAAACACTGTAGACATGTAATGAGCAGAAACTGTACATATCCTTCGAAATCGGTGTCTCAAAATGTCAACAGAAGCACTCAGGATACCTAATGTGTCATATGTGGACGTCAAAAGTCCACTGAACAAGCAGCGTCATGTGATGAGGACGTGTTGCGATCTCTGAGGTCAAGCGTGAACTGTCAAGCTCCATATTTTGGCTTCAAATGCAAATGAAGATGTTTCAAGTATTACGTGTGGTTTTATTAGTATAACAGCAGAATTCTATTTTAGGAGAAAGACAGTCATTTATTGAAACCAGTTGATTTGTGTCTGCAGTCTGGGTGAAGCCTCATTCAGCCCCTGTTGTCCGGCGGCCCCCTCACTCTGACTCCCTGCCCATCCAAACCCTGCAGTGTGATTCACCTAAAACAGGAGGCGGGGGGTGGACGGCGGCGGGGGTGAGTGGGCAGGGCACGGAGGGGAGTGGATGTCTCAAGGTCAAATGCAGAGCGGCGAATTGGGGTGGAAGCAAACTAATGAGTTTTTCCGTTCTCTCCCTGCCCCGGACCGCTGGCATCACCTCGCTGTCCTGTCAATCCACCTCACCCGCCCCCCCCCTCCACCTCCACCACCAACCAACCAACCCATCTTCCTCTTCTCCCCCTCCCATCCTCCTCTCTTCCCACCTTCACCGCAGAGAAAAAAAAACAGGAAAAAAACTGTTTATTTCTGAACAGGCCTCTTAATCTATTTGGACTGGGCGTAATAGGACATTTGCATGGCGAGCACAGCGAGGTGTCAGCGATAACCACGGGGTTGTGACATCCCCTCCGAAATATGCTGAGCTTTCGCTAACCTCTCATCAAACACGCTGATCTTTATGGACTGTATCATATTGTGCCGTAATGTGCTTTATTGTCCACAGAATAAGCTTTTCTTTAAGGTAATTGGAAAGCGGGAAATGGCCGCTATCGGCGGACTTTTTAAATACATTATTCCTGAAATGTGGCTTGTGTAATGACCCTGTCGGTGTAAAACGTGAGATTTATCTTGGCAGCAGAAATTGATCCATTTCACCTTTGTCTAATGGAAATTTTTATCAAGGATTATCTGTTTATGTAAATGAGCGTGGCCCCTGGAACGGAGGGGATAAAAAAGTCTGGAGGGGGGAGCAGTTAATCTAGGGCCTCTTTACGTGTCAGTCTGGACATAATGCATACAGGATTCATCTCTGTGGGGGTGGTGTGTGTGTGTGTATGTGTGGTGTGTGTGCACCTTCATCTCTGTGAGAACCAGGTTGACTCGTAGACCTTCACAGTGAAGACATTTTTTCTCAAAGAGGATCTCTCTGATGGTCCGAAGTTCGTCACACGACTGTTTTAGGGTTATTTATTATAAGATAGTGCTGACGTTGTGTTGATGGTTAAACAGCCCTTTAAACTGAGACATGCAACAATGTCATCTCTTGGAAAACAAGATATAATTCTGCACAAGTATGTCTAAAAAACACCGACCAACAGAGGCAATTTTAAGGGACTTTGAGACCAACAAACAACAAAACCAGTTTAGATTTAGCAAGTTGCTGTGTTTCCAGCAGCTTTTAAGGCACCAAATGTGTGTGTTGCTGAGTTTCAACGAGGACAGTGCTGGGAAAAGTGATTTTCTACAAAGACAACACTGCTTGTTTTTTCCCCCTGACCATAAGTGTTTTTTGTGCCTAAATCTAACCACACATTAACCACATTATTGTTGAAATGTAAACTTTTAACATGTCCGCAACATAATAATGTACAATGCAAACATTTTTACTAGTTATTGGGTTGCTCGTCGTGGCAGTACAACGTCTCACAACCTCTGACTTTGCTACTGTGAAATAACTCCCAGAGGTCACAGGCCAAACAGACATAAACAACCAAGCCTGTTGTTTCCTGACCTGTGCTACACCAGAGACTTAAATATACCTTGTGATGTTTATGACCATCCCGTTTAATTTTTGTCTCGTCCATGCCTTCAGTGATGTACCACGTCAACGGTTTCATATCATTCCATTGATCAAGAGTTTTGCTGTAGATTTTCACAAAACAGAATTGTGCCAGCAAAGGCAAGACAGATCACGTGTAGTGTACATAAACTGGATAAAAAAAAGATATCTAAAGATATTTAAATAAAACTGTGAATTACAAATTTAGTTACCATTGGTACTGCACATTATTAAAGTAACTACACATACTTTAATTTCAGCGATGGAACTAAGTACATTTACTGAAGCACTGTACCTGAGAACAGTTTTGAGCTACTTGTACTTATCTTTGCTACTTTTATGTTATGCTACTTTTTACTTTTGCTCCCCTACATTTATTTTGTAGCGTTAGTTACTTTGAAGATTCACATTACCAAAAAAAAAGATTATGAAGTAATACATTATGATATATAAGAAAAATAGTAATAAATTTAATCTCTGTAGCACCTTACTCTAAAATAGGACACATTTTAAAATATAGAGAAAATGAAATTAATTAAGACCCAAACACAAAATAAAAATAAAAAAGGGAAGAAAAAAAAATCAATAAATACGAAAGAAAAAAATCAAGTGGTAGTGGGGGTGTTGTACCTTTATAGTCATATAGACACATCCCCCCACACACATACTCGACATGCCCGCTGCACTATTGTTTGCATGCAAATCATTCATAAGGTGAATTTCTGGGGGGCCTCTGGAGCTTTCAGTCCATTACGGTGCTTCCTCTTTGAATTAAGTCCCTTAGATCACTAAGTGATTTATCAGTGGCTGCCATACATTTAAAAAGCTGCTCTCATTTCAAATAAGTGGGTTTTTAAGTGATTAAAACGACGAGACAGAGTTTGCGGCTGTGAACTCCTCAGGCGGGTCGTTCCTAAGTCTAGGCGCTGTGACTGCAAAGGCTCTATGTGTCACCTCTGGGAAGTATTCTGGACCTGGGAATGACGAGGAGACGCACATCTGAAGATCTCAGGGTGTGAGAGGAGATGCAGGGCGGTAACAGATGAGATGAGTAATTAAAATGAACTCTACATTAAGTGAGTGATTAATAATATTGTATTTATTGTTCTGAAATGGGCGTTTATGCAGAAGAAGTACTTTTACTTTTGGTACTTCAATTTTATTTTGATGTTAATACTTTTCTACTTAAGTTGAGTTTTGAATGCAGGACTTTTACTTGTGTCAGAACAAGTAATGTTTTGAATCCTCAACAAAGTCTTGTTACAGACACTTATTTAAATTACAAAATAAAAATGGTTTCAGATGTTTGGCTCTGCTACTAAAGGTGTATTTCACAGGGATATGAGGGCATGTCACTCAAATATTAGTGTCATGTCTGAATGTCCACATCAAAGCGTGCTCTCAGCTGCTGTTAGTGTTATTTCTGGCCCCATAATGTCTATTCATCACACAGGCTCTTAGCATATTTCCATATCATAAAACTTTTCGCAGACAGCTCCGTTATGTGCGGCATTATGCGGTAACTCAGACGTTTGGACGTGTCAGCTGCAGAATAGATGGCACATTTTGGATCACCGACTGCGCAGCATGAAAAATGAATGAATGGCGTGGAAGCTGTGCGTAGTGGCGGTGGGCTACAGTCACTTAGAAGTGGGGCTGTAAAGATTGACAAGGCCCCCCTCGCTTGTGTTTTCATTGCAGCCGACGCTTTTGATGTTTTATGGGAAAGGCCTCGCCTTGTTGCCGGAGTCTTTGCCGTGACAGCAGTGCGACGGTCTTGAAATACAGCTGGTGGGGGGGATTCTCCACGGAGGGCAGCAAATGGTGCTTCACCGGGAGCCAGCGGCCCCCCGGTGGCCCCCGCTGTCATCTGCCATCCTGACAGGCAGACAGAGAGGGAGATAGAGAGGGGAGAGTCAGCCGGGCTAAGTGACAGACACGCCAATGTGACCCAATCCACCAGAGGGAAGGCTTCATCACTGTCTTAAACGGCCTGATGTTCTCAGAGGCCAGAGACTGAGAAGACCGGGTCTGAGCCCAGGCTAACCTCAGCCCGCGGCCCCCCCGCGCTGATCAAACAGAGGCCGTGATGCATCACAGCGGCCAGAGTTCAGCTACGGCAGGCTGAGGGCAGGGAGCAGACAAACAGAGAGACACTGTGATACAGAGGATGATGTATGGCATCAAGCATAATGCTGCTGAACAGCCACTGCACTCAAAGGTCTTCTGGCTACAGCGAAAACATTTACGATCACACACTGAAGAATCCTCCGGCCTCTAACAGTAAATTCAACCATTTCACAACCTGAATGTGTTTTTCTAAGATTTGTCTGTTAACCATATCATATAAAATAATTATTTGAAAGGAAAAAAGAAAAGGCGAAAACCGCTCTCGATGTTCGTTGGATCCATCCACCACCCTTACCACCCAACCTACTCAGACTTTTGCAGCCTTAACTTAAGTTCTTCTCCTGCTGCATTTCCCCCTGACGCTGGCGACCGGCCGACGTTAAAGGACATCTTTTTTTGTCAGTGTCTGACGCTGCAAGTCACTGCCCAAACACCTGATTTCGACGACTTCCGAGTTACCTGTACAGTTGTCTGATGCAGTTAAAACACTCCTTGTGCACGCAGCCACAGTATATAGGGAACGTTGGACCACGTGGCAGCTCTGCAAAATCATGGATATACTATAAGATCTGGATACCTGACACCAAGATGGCGCCTATTCTGTCCAATGAGACGCGCTCGCCTGGTGCATGTTCAAAAAAAAATTTCCAGCCTTTGTGTTTACAGACCACTTTATATGCATGGTAGTGTTCCTCCTACTGGGCCCTCCTGGGAGCTTCTGCTTGGCTCATGGACTTAACATTATCATCGCCACATCGCTCTTCTCCATCTGAGAACGTTCTGCGGTATTAAACCTCCACGGATCAAAATTTCATAGTAAAAAGAGTTATAGTTGATCTTGTTTGCAGCTACAGACGTCTGTTTTACAATGGTGGTCTATGGAGAAGTGCTCTTTGGGCCACAGGGGAGTTTTGTCGCTATGATACCGAGCGGTCGCTGTAGTAATTGGAGGCAAGGCACTGTGGATACTGTGCTCCAAGTTAGCACTCCATTCATGCCTACAAAAGTTGCTCCGTAGGTGCATATGCAAGAAGAGAAGAGCGTTTCTCTTTCACTAAAAAGCTGCTTCTTCTGTGTTTTAGGTCATCGCTGCCTCCATTTCCTACACATCAGTTATATTTAGTGAATTTCAAGTGTACTTCTGAAATGCCGCAAAAAAGAAAGGCAAATTAGGCGCGTATCCATCAATTGGTTTGAAGTAAATTAACTAGGCTATGCAAAGTGTTGTTTTGTCAGAAGTTGGCTGCATAGGCTACGCTCTGTGCAAGGCTGCAATCAAACACTATGGAGAAGTAGAGGTTGCTAACTGGCAGCTAGTATTAACCATGTTTCTTGCTGTCCGGAGACAAAGACAAAATATGTCTTTATTATAATATCCTGGACGGCGGAAACAGCTTCTCACTTGCTCTTGTTAAATGTTAACTATGTCAGAATTGATTCAGCATCAAGTCTTCTTCGTCAAAGGCAAAAACCACCTCAAGGGAATGTGAAGACTTTTTTGCGCAATGGAGGAAGTTTTATCAGATTTTGTTGTTCCCATAAACTTTTCTGATACAATAATTAAAATGTGCATGAAAATAAGTTTCTAGTTTCCGTAGTTCAGTGTTTCTATATGTGACGTCTCTGCACCCTGATCCCTTCAGCTGAGCACCTGAGAGGTAAAACTGCACCTGTGTCAGTATGTCTTAACGTCTCCAGTCCTGATCCATCACGGTGATCCACCGCTGGGACGTATGTGAGATGTTCTGCCTCTATAATTGCAGTAAAGTGCTTTTCCAGTCGGTTCAGTCAGTGTGTCTGTCCCTGAGAGACACAAGTGGAGACCATTTCATCCTCCCGTCTGGCACTTGTGGGAGTTCTAACTTCTGAAAGAACTCACAGTACCGAGGTCAGCCGTCAACTCCAGCATCTCACCGAGGTCCCCAGACCAGAACCAAAGCACCTACGAGGCCAGTGAGCCTTCAAACACTTCCCATCCCCTCCATCCATGACTCCTGGTACACTGGGACCTATATGTAATTAAAAGGGGGCTTTAAATTGCCCCCAAGCATTAAAAATGGATCCTGTTGGCAGCAAATGGAGCATCTCCCTGCTCATCTGCCGCCATCTTGTCCAGTCCTCGAGGGCTGCAGGCCCAGACAGATGCTCCTCCAGGAGGCGAGGGAGGTTTGTTTGTGCCTCAGGAGGAAGTGGATGTCTGTGACCGGCTGGAGCCTTTTCGGAGGATCCTTGAAGGTATTAAGTCAGAATATTGTTGCTGAAAGATCAAACAGCAGTCCAACAACAGCAGGTTGGCAGCTAACTCAAACTGCATTTTAAAAAGTATTAGTTTTAATTGAAGCAGGTAGTCCTATGACAGGGTTTTGGATTGGAGATCTGCTGTCAGGAGGCAACTTCAAGACAGCTTTAAACGATGTACAGTGATACGAAATTTATGAAAAGTTGAATTTCTAAATAATACAACAAGCTCAGCTCAGTACATTCAGGTTTTGCTTCTACAGTGTTACTTGTTGTGGTATGATTAGTAGCTTATTGTCTCAGTTAAGTTAATGTCAGCTAACTTAACATAGACGTTGTATAACTTCTGAGACAGTTTGGTGACTTTAATGGTTCTTTACTTGTTCCATTTCTATGCTATACCTTTCAGCGTGTCAAAGATAAACATGCCCAGCAGTGAATCTTGGAAATCCTACTATGTTGTGATGGCTGCAGCAGCTGCAGTTATGCAAAAGCAACACATTCTTGTCTTAAGTTTACAGGAGAGAATTTAAAAGACTAGGTTAGAAAAGTGCCAGTATAAAAACTGAAGTACCCCTGGGGTGTCGGTGGCTTAGTGGAAGAGCAGGCGCCCCATGTACAAGGCTGTTGCCGCAGCGGCCCGGGTTTGACTCCAGCCTGTGGCCCTTTGTTGCATGTCTCTCCTTCTCTCTCTCTCCCCCTTTCACACTTCACTATCCTATCAATTATAGGCAAAAATGCCCAAAGAAATATCTTTAAAAAAACAACAACAACCAAAGTCTCCCTACAAACTTGCATTAAGACCCTACTGTGGCCCTGGGCCCCGTCCATAGGGCCCTTTAACTTTAAAGTATGTTTTGTGGTCCCACTTTGTTCATTACTTCCAACGGGGGAAACCCCTAAATCTATGGAAGAAGATGATTGTTGGTTTACTTGATTTAAAATAAAGTTTGGACTTTATGTGTTAGATTTTTAGATTGTACATAATGTATTATCTGTCTCTTCTATTTCCTATTTTCTTTTGTCATGTCTTACATTGTAATTACTGTTTGGAAAGGTGCTATATAAATGATATTTGCTTTGTTAGATGTGATTTTTACCTCCGCTAAGGAGGTTATGTTTTTGGTTTGGTTGATTTGTCAGCAGGATTATAGAAAAACTACCCAGTGGGGGGGTGTAGCATGGGCCGAGGAAGAACCCCTTCAATTTTGGAATAGAAAACTACTTTTGTTAATACTGTTAAATATAGAGTGTTAGGTCTTGGCAGAGGTCTGTGCTCTCTTTTAGTTCCAGCTGTTTTTATCTTCTCCTTTTAATGATCTATTTTAACTTTTTTCTTTTCTTTTTTGTTTTTACATATGTAATTCCTTCTTATCCTATATGCATGTGTGGATCTGCACAATGTCACCAATTACCACACGGAGATGGAAAGGAACCGCAAATAGATACAAAACAACCAATACAGTCATAAAATGACCTCAAAGGAGACACAAAACCACAAAAAGATGAATATTGACTATGAAGAGATGCAAAATAACAATGTAGGGCCTAGTGTCGCATAATGTGCCCATGCTTATATGTTCTTATCTTACATCTTTTGTCATGATCTTGTTTTTGCAATTTTATTTGAAGCACCCTGAGTTTACGTCTGTTGTATGAAATAAATTTGACTCGATTGTTAGATAAAGCAGCTTCAGCAGGATCTTTTACAATGCTATGAACCTGTTTGTTAAAATGTACAAGAGCTCTGAGGAGTTAGATGATCTTTATACTTAAACCACAGGGAACCCCAAAAGGTTCCCTGAGGAACACCATCACAAAGACTTATTTCAGCTCCTGTAAAGTTCTACCTAAAGGCAGTCATTTTCTGTTGTGGAACTCAAAGGTGCTCACCAATGGAAGCACCGAAGTGTTGACCCTTCACTTTCTACAGTGTGTCTTCATGGATCAACATCAGCCACAAACAGAAAGCCACCGAAAAGAATTGCGTTCCCTCTCCACCAATGAGGAGCAGCTGCTTGTGTACTCGTTGCGGGAAGGCTAACCATATGAGCCCTGGCGTTTTCCCTCCACACTTATTACATTACCATGAGCTTAGTGGTGAGGGCACCGCTGCATCATAGACACGGCTATTACTTTGAGAGTGTGCGGGGTGTCTGACACTGTGTGTGTGTGTGTGAGGAGGAGGAGGCCCCTGACTCCTTGGCAACCCCCCCCCCCCCCCCCTTCCCCCCTCCACCTCCTTCCTCACACACACACACACACACACACACACACACACACACACACACACACACACACACACACTCTCTCTCTCTCTCTCGCCAACCTCTTGCACCCGGTGTCAGAGCCTTCTCCTGTCAGTAATTTGTTGCTAATCAGCTGTCAGCTCGGAAGCGATGATGAGGTGATCATCGTGGGCGGTGGAAGGTAATGGCCTTAAAAGTCACAGAGTCAATGTCAATGGGATCACTCGGATTCAATCAGGGGCGGCCCGATGAAGGATGGCGCCCGCTGACATTACCACTCATTTTGAGCCCAAGCATCTGGGCCCTAGTAAATAACCATCAGTGGGTGGGTCCGGGGGACAGGTCATTAGCCCTGAGAAAAATAAATATCTCCTCTCTCGTGAAGGCTGCAAGTCATTTAGCACAGACTAGGAAATTTCACCCTAGATTAAGTATGATGAGCCAATATCAGTCAGAGGAGAGGCCATACTGAGCGGGGGGCCCTGATGAGACGCAGGGAAAATTTATACGCAGGCTTCAGCAAATGTAATATGATTTTAAAGGCGAGGAAGTGTGTTGGCACAGGGCTGGAAGGAGGGACAGGACCACTTGAAACTAGAGTTTGAATGATGGGGGTTTTTAAAGGCTGATGTCTTCGGATTGAAGCTGCTGATCGCCGGTATTTTCTGCTGATATTCTACATTTTCAAATTTGCCCAATTTAGTGGCAGATATTGAAATTTATAGTTTCCTGTAGATTTACATTCTTGTCAGGGTGGGAAAACCTCCTGGACACCATCTCTGGCACACATTTCTGATTGTGTTTGGAAAGATATTTAGAAAAGAATCAAACAATTTCATCAGGAAATGGACTAAGACTGAAAATTTAAAAGGTTTTAGCTGGAGTCGGGCCTCCATTATTTTAGAGGCAGGAGGAAATGACTGGTTGATATTGAATAAAGTGTCAACATAAACCTCATCTGACTACGTTTTAATTTGCTTTTTTTTTTACTGTCATGAGAGCAGCATGAAACTAAGTTTACAGCCCTCTGAGTGCAGTGCACAAATGCAAAGCAAAGAAAAAGGGAAGGTTTAAAAACATAAAAAGAATTGAAAGTTAGTTATATACAGTAGATCCTGTGAAGTTCAAGTGTTAAATGTATAAAAATATAAACGTAAAAATCTGTGTAAGGCTGAATTGAGAATAAAAACTGCAAAATATGAAAGACATTCAAATCTGACAACATGGTTTGCCAATCTGAAAATGAAGTAAAAAAAACAAAAAAACATCTCTGCTCGCCTTCATCTCCCTAACAGCCCTGAGAGGTCAAAGGTCAAACACCAGTGACCTTCACAGGAGGAGGAGAACAGATACGGGACACATTCTGCTGTTGCTAAGTTGAAAGAGGCGTCTAATTGGCTAATTAATGTTGTGACTGTTACTGTGTTTCACCCTCCGTCCCCACGGCCTGCAGGTCAGGAGCTCACAGCACGGAGCACAGCTTGAAGGAGGTTGCTACGTTCTTACATCACACTCGGACAAAAACCCTCCCACATGATGCCACTATTACTTGTGGCTGTTTTAAATTATGTTCTATTATTTTTTGTTTTAGTTTAAAGCAGATAGCAGAAAGGGGGACAGGAAATAAGGAGAGAGGACACACAGAAAAGGTCATTGCCGAGACTCAAACAGAGGCACCGTGAATACATGATCAGTGTCTTGTATTGTCGGCCTCAGGGAAGGCCTCACTAAACTAAACTCCAAAATGTAGACATGGTTGTGGAGTTGAAAATTAGATTATTTTCTGGATAAAATAAGTTAAATCTGCTCAACTAATTGCTGTTTTGAAGCTACTACAAACACATTGGAAAGCCATACCTGGGACAAAACCCATAGTGTAAGCGAACAACTTGCATTCACAGTCCCCTCAGCCAACAGTCTCTTGCTGCTTTGTCCCACTCCCAAGTTTGTGGGAGGACCACCCATGACGCTGCAGCTCTAAAGCCAGCAGAGTTTCATGAGCAGTCAGGCATACAGCAGATCACACTGTTCAGTTAAAGTTGCACTTTTCTGCTTTGATTCTCTTCTTGGATAAGTTATAAATTACTTTATTGTTCTTGTATCAGGAGAGACTTTAGAAATTTGGTTTGAAGTATACTGGAGCACACGGACTTGAGGCAACAAACTTTATTAGAAGACTGCAGCATTTTTAAAAAGAAATGTGATGAAGAGGCACGGAGGGGCGCAGCACCAAATTCTGGGCCCTTTGCGTGAGTAGTCTCTGTGGGCCCCTGCACTTCCTCTCTAGGTCCATGTCTTTCCACGCACCTTTTTAATTTTTCTTTTGTACAAAGTCAGTTTGCTTTATTTCCCTTTACGTTCAGTCTTTCTTTTCTTTTTTGGAACGTTTTCTTCCATTCTTGACAATGTGCGATGGTGCTCGAGCATAAGAAGTAACTCACTTGGTTCTAGCTGCATTTTAAGAGGAATCCTAGTGCAGGGGTGGACGAAACCATTTTGCACCTTCAGAGAGCTTCCACTATTCTTTTTTGATGAGTTTAGTCTTTAGTCAAATGATTCATTCAACCACTTTTAATTTAGTTCTGACTTACTGAGAAATAAAAAAACGCAAACAAACCAAACTTTTAATGCAAGGCTTTTTGAGGGCCTCTTTCCCATTAGGGCCCTGGGTAATCAGTCCCACTGATTACTGTAGTCATCAATGCCTGATGCTTCTAGTCTTTTCTGTTCTACATGTAAAGATATATAGCTTTTTAGGTCAACCGTGGTGTCGGATTGGTATCGGGTATTGGCTGATAATCCAAGCCACAGCATCGGGATCGGTATCAAAACTGAAAAAGCTGGATCGGTGCATCTCTAGCTGGCCTCTAAACATACACATCGGTAGTGCTTTATTGACAGTAACAATGGCATAAAATGACAGTAACAATCATTTACCGTCCCTGTTAAATGGTGGCTAATCTCGTCCTCAACCCACAGGGTAACGACCTCCTGGACCTCATTGTTTTCCTGTGGAAATTTACAACCACTGTTCTTTTTCTTTGGGTTAGCTGCTAACAGCTAACGGCTACTTTTTAAATCTCCTGCGGTGGGTCGCACACATAAAACACATCATCCAAATATCACACACATCCTGCTCATGATCCCGTCCTTTTGGATGTCCTGTTCATACAGACAATGTTTTGGCGCTGTTATTACCTCCTGTGGTGGATTAAAGATGAGACCACTCTCTCCCCCTATTCCGCAGTTGTGCCTTATTTACTGAACGGCCTGGCTGCATAATGGCATGATATGACAGGAGTTCATGACAGAATACCTTATTCCAGTTGGCCTGCCAATATGCTGCTGCACTTGAGTCATGGTTGTCCATCTTTATGGAAACAAAACCAACAAAAATCGGTAAAGGTTCAGCTAAATTTGGTTACACTTGACCTGATTGTGCTTTTCACAAGTTATACAGCTAATTTGATTTCAGTGTGTAATTAAAGAATGGTATTAACCTAATCTATGTTAACAAAGGACAAATGAAGGAGAACTTGTAGTGTGTCTAACACTGTATGCTTTTGACCCATGTGTCATCCTTTTGTTCACAGTGTCAAGTTTTAAACTACGGCAGAAGGAGACTCTATCTCCTCTCCTAAAAGTCGTGCACACACTTCATCCAACTTGACTAATGCAAAGCCTTGATGATGCACAAATGACCCTGGCGGCTTTGAACTGTCATCAATCCAATTAATAGGAGATGGCTCTGAATCCATTACAGCAAATATAATACAAACATTATTATATTAACCTCCAAATCTCGTCTAATTCTATCAACATAATTAATTTAATCCATTTGCAAAGTGCCGGTTTTATGAATAATTAATAGCAACACTTAAATATTAAATATTCATATTTGTTCATGGATCTCAATTGTGTTGGAGCGCTGCAGAGCTGCTCTCAGTCAGCTGCGAATGTGTGTGTGTGGATGTGTCTGTGTGCTTTGTGTGTACAAGACTGAACGCCCTAAAAAAACTGACGGCATCAGTCATTTCAGTGTTGAAATGACAAAGCGCTCTCGAGGTCGTTAGGAATTACAGTATGATGTGCGCTGGGAGAGGAAATAGTGTGACACAGAGCCACAAGTCGAACTTTGACACCAAAGACAACCAGCTGTTTGATTCTTGTTTCTTACCGCTGGTCAACGTTGGTTTCTTCTTACAACGACCAAGTTGTTTTTGGGCCTAAAACTCCTAACCTTTCACCATAGTAGTGTCGGATTAGAAAACTTTTATTTTTCCAACATATGAGGGACATGTGTTCAGGACAATGATTTCTTTGAGTGTGTTATTAAGAGGAAATTTGGCCTTTCATTGGACATCAGACGGCAGCAGATCAGTTTGGTAGTTGCTGAAAAAGAACCAGGAAAATCTGCAATGCAGTGTCTTTGACTCCTGCCGATTGATTGATTCCTGATCTGGTTGATGAGGTTTTCCAACCATGACAACTTGTGGGATGAATCCAAGGCCATGTCAGTCTTTACACACATCTATAGTTAGACCTACCTGTTTAACCTGTGATGTAGCATCGGAAGACTCAATCAGACCCCTGTTGAATCACTGTAGGACTCTCTGAAAGACAGAGAAGAAAACCCACTAAGGTCACATGATCACACCTGAGGCAGCTCCATGACAAGTGGTTGAAAGCTTGTAAAGTGAATAAATGGACCTTTGAGTTAGTTTGTTCAATATACTGTTCTTAAGGATTCAGGAACTGTCGCACAAATTTTGTCAGAACATGATCATATATTCAAGCAGCTTGGTCAGTGGAGTTACGCTTCAAACTGTGATGCTCTTGGTAACCCTAAATGTCAGTTTTAGAAGCTCAGGGACTGAATGTCATTATCTGCTTGATACGTACATCATGTCTTTAAAAATAAACGTGTGTGTTCACAGGAAATTTAGGTTTTATTGCCAAAACTACTTTAAGTTTAGAAATAGGGTTATTGTTTGGATAAAAAAGGTACGTTTGTTAAATAACAACTATGCCACGTGATACATATGTGATGTATGTCAGGGAACATGTATGTTTATACTATGTAACCTAGTTAAAAACCGCAAAGTTTCATACGAGACACGGACACTGGTCTTCTGGGTGAAAGTCCTGTGTTTGTTGGAAACATCCAACACCCCTCCCTCCCACCCTCACTGAACTTTCTTGCTCTTCACGCTAGATCATTGCTGCAGATGGGTTTACATTGGAGTTAGCTGAAAGCTTTGTGCATTAGAGCAACACATTCTCGCTCCGACCTCGTCACATATCAGTGTTTGGTCATAGATTTTCCACGCACAGATACAATGTGCAAGGTACCCTGGGTGTGATGGTTGTTGATGTTCTGGGATGCCGTGTCATTCTGTTACATGCATTGTCTTTATTCAAAATGCACTTCTGTTTTCACAGGAAATGAACGGTTTGCATACAGTCTCTTTCAAAATAAAGGCACTGTAGAGGTACAACTCTGCAAATTGAGTGTTTTTTTCAGTCAACAACAAATGCATGTGGCTGGGTTAATAAAAAAATCAGGGTTTGGCTTTACAATCTTACAGGAAGTGAAAACCGGCCACTTGGATGAACATCAGAGGTTGCTGGACCCATCTACCACCACTCCCACTCCCACTCTTGGACCTCCGTTGCCTTAACTTTCGTTTTTTCTCGCAGGGGGTTAAGACGTCAGGCACCGTTAAACTATAATGGCAACAGGCCACGAATCATATTGATGTGAAAGGACGACTTTTTGGTGCCTGACACCAGAAATCAGTGACCAAGCACCGGATTTTGATGATTTTGGAGTGAGACCAGGTTGGTTAGAGTCAGACACTGGTGGCGATTGACAAGGCTGCCATATTTGATGCCCTGGGAATGAAAACATGCTGATATACTTATTTACAGTGAAGCTCTTATCAAACATAGACTTTCTTTACTTAAAAATACCCATTTTCAGGGATGTGAAAATCCCAGTTTATTACAGCGAAAGTGCTAAAAACAGTCAAAAGTATGTGTTTTCAAATGTATCCATATTATATAAACATCTGCTTTTAACATTAAAGGGGTGAAAATGAGAATATTTTAAAAAACAACAACACTGGCAGTGATTTTGATGCAAAACCAGAAACCATCGAAGCCATTTCCAGTCAGTCCCTGGTGTGTGTGCGTGTACAGTCGGAGCAGACAGACTGACTTTCATAGACTCACAGTCAGATTCACCAACTCTCTCTCTGTCTCACCTCCTGGGTCCCGGCCATATATCTCCCCCTGTTCTCTCGCCCGTTGCCCAACACTCAGCAACTCTTGGCGAGGCATCATTAGGTATAATGTACTTCCCCTTTCTCTGTCTCCCTCTCCCAGGGATATTTTGGAGTTGGGAGAGCGAGCTGACCTTACTGAAGGGCTCACACTGTGCTGCCAACTCTGTCCATCTCTCTGTCCCCCTCCCCACACACACTCCCCTCAGCTCCACCAGTGTTTGGTGCTTTCACGTAGTGATTTACTATTTAAAGCAATGTTACAACCACCAATCAAAACTCACTCTGTAACTCTTGTTATTGCCCTCATTAAGAAGCAGCTTTAATTTTAACTACCCAAAGACTTTGCTGTGATCAGCGCCTTAATTTGTTTTTAATATACAGTAGTTTCTGTTGTGACACTGAGATAGTGCAGATGGGGATCATCCTTTCTTGTACTATTACTTTGACTTGTAAAGTATGAAGGGAACACTTTACATCAGTGCTATTGTTTGAACATCCATAGAAGAAGTATCTGAGAAGAGAGAGCTTTTCTGGATATAGGCACGTCCAAACCAAACCCAAATTTGGTTTCAGCAGTGGTCCCTGCTCCCTGCAACTCTTTCCACATCTGATGAGCTCTAAGGACAGACCTTCAGCTGCTTGAATAGCAACTTAAATTCAGCCAGCCCAGAAGAAACTTTGTGTTGCTGCTGTTACACAGATTAGACCCAGCACGCTGTGAAGCTCAGCACTGAATTCAAGTTGCTACAGCCACTACTGAAGGCCCATCTCTGGAGCTTCTGCCTGCTCTCTTCCTGGCAAATATTCTCTGACCAGCAGGAGAGGTAAAGTGACCATGGGTTGGCTAGCTAGCTAATTCTTGTCCTACTTCTGGTCTAATAAACAGAGGGAGTGAGCACAGTTCTACGATGGAATAATATTTTACTCATTTTAAATACTAAAAAAAACCCCAACTAAAATTGTTGTATGCCCCTGTGCACAACATGGATGCGTCACACACACCTTCTCCCCAGCAGCACAGAAGATCTATACAATCAACACAGTTTCAAGATGGACATCCAAAATTAGTCTCACCAATTCAGTATCTGACCAAATGTTTCCCCTTCTGTTCTCAGTTATGATGCTGACTAATAGCCAGAAAAATTTGGCACAACATTATGATGTCACAGTGAAGTTGACCTTTGACCTGTTGGATATAAAATGTCTTGTCATCATTAGCATATAAATTCTTAAATTATGGCCAAAAACATGTTTTGTGAACACAGGAAAAAAATCCCTCAAGGCATTCTTGAGATATGGTGTTCACAAGAGTGGAATAGACGTACGGACAACTTGAAAACATAATGTCTGCTGCCACGGCTATTGCCGGTGCAGAGGCACAAAAATCTGAGAAAAAGTCAGTAAGTGACAGTCAGTGTCGATATTGTGGTGACAGTCACAAATAAATCAATGTGTGGGAAACACTGCAAGCTTAATGATCAGGGAAGCTAAATGTTGCAATTTAAATTCAGCTCAATTTCTATTGTACATGCACATTTAAGTAAGTAAGTAGGTAAAGTTTATTTTCACCTTTCGCAGAGTAAGGACACAAAGTGTTTTGCAAGAATAATAATAATAATTACTAGTTTATTCACCACTTTTCTGTGCAGTATGTGAAGCTGCTGAAATAAAGTCAGACAGACTGACTTACATGAGATGTGCATTGTTTTTGGAAATATGCCTCATGATATACAGTCTCTAGAAAAGTATCGTTCAACTTTAGTCAAAGTATTATTCAGAGTGAACAAAAATTGCAATAAAACACAATATCGCAATACATAACGAATCGGCACCCAAGTACCATGATAGCATTAAAGTGGGAGACGAGCATATCAATCCCAGCGCAACAGAATAAACCATGAAATGCATCACTTACTGCCCTCAGGTTTGTTTCAGGTATTTAAACTATTGTGAACATGTTGTCAGAGCTTTTACCCACGAAGGACAGAAAGTGCCAAATGTCACACAGATTAACAACTCCCCTGAGACAAAAACACAGTTCAGAGGAGAGTTAATGTTGGACTTAAATTCATCAGGTGGCCAGAAACACAACTCCAAATGAATGCTAATGTTGTTCCATGACTGCTGGATGTTCAAACAGGACTTTTATTGATTTTGTGAGGTGATAATATGTCAGTGTTGTGTTTTCAGCTTGGGACACTGCTCCAAGTGGCTGAAACAATCAGTAATGAAACTGCAAGCTTAGACTGTTTTTGTGAATCTGCTACATTGTCAAGTTCTGACTAGTCAAGAACAACCTCGATATGTTAGCTAGCGTTCAGCTAGTTCAGTTGTTGCCTGAAACAGTTTGGTCATTTATCTCCACACACTCGAGTTTATTTGGGCTCTGCCTCTCTTGACCTACTAAAAGTTTGTTTGATAAGACGGTTTTATTCTCACATAAAGATTTGTCCCTGTGCAGCTTCAGTTGATTTATTCCTAAGGCACTTGCAAATAAACAAATACCCTCCTCCCAACACTCGTCACCCTGCCATGTCCAGTGACAGAAGCAGGTGCTGGGTCCAGGTGGGCCTGCCAACACACGAGGCTGGCACGGACCAGCAGGGGGTCCGACCAGGCCAGGAGTCCACACCAGGACTGATATCATACCTCCAACACTGCAAAACCTGTTGCCAAACTCCCCCCTCCATAAAACACATATACTGAGTGAGTGCTTTAAAAGGCAGAGCAGGAGGGTGTGCATTGTGGATGAGCTGATTGTTATGGTGAAATGATAAACTGGAGGGACAAATTAGCCCCAAGTTTGAGCCTCAGTCTGCGCGCGTGTGTGTGTGTGTGTGTCTGCGTCGAAGCTGATGAACCCTGCCTGGAAGACGATCATTAGTGAGTCAAATACCAGCACAAATGGCCGCCCGCGATAATGGCTGACATTCATCTATGTCTGAGTCTTGTCCAACTCGCCGCTTAACGCTCACACAACGAGGGAGCTGAAGTCTGACGAGTAAAAAAAAAAAAACTTTGTGGAGGAAGGAGTCCAAACTCATTTCCAAGTATGAACCTGTGTCAGTTTATACATGCTCACATTTACATTTTGAGCTGATGTGCTAATTTAAAGTGAGTGGAATTACCTCAGATTAACCCTGCATGACTTAGCAGCACAGGATTACAAGCGAATAATGGAAGAAAGTGTTAAGATCTGAGCTGTAACATCCTGAAAATAGATTTAACAAATTATTCCTCTCACCGTAGAATAATCATGTATGATGAAGTAGTGCAAAGGAAGGAAATAAAAGCTTGTTGCGTAACATTTTAACACTCACCCACTTTGGTGTGATCAATCAGGCGCCCGTGCACAGTCCATCCCTCTGCCCCCCCATCTGTTATTGCAAGTGCTGTCCATATAACAGGCGCCTGTCAATTTCGCCTGCTTTTTATTGACTCATCCTCTGAGCCACGGAGGGGTTTCGATCACAATTATCATTTTTTATGAATACATTTTCATGAATATATTAGCGTCCTCCCCACCACCGCCACCCACCACACACATACACATACACATTTGGTGGAGTGTTGTTTTCTCACAGTTAATCAGTGGCCAGATAAATCAGAGGCCATATTTGCAGTCCATCTGCTGGGAAGGTGCAGTGGGCTCCAGACGCCATTCAAACATGCTGGACAATAACAGGAAGTGGAGAGACAGCACGCAGACGTTGCAGGCATCACACTTCACTGTTCACTATGTTCTGTCGATACAGATGTCAGGCCAAGAGGATTTCTTATTTTCTGGAACAGAACGCGGGGAACTTTTTTGGTTCTGCTTGTTGCAACTTGTGACTAGTTTAGATCTTTTATTTTATTACCAGTAAATAATTTAAAAGTTGTTTTTGGGAAGCTGAAGCACTGCTACAGTAGTAGAGTACAATACAGTCTCTGATACTCTTGTTCCAGCCATCAGCGTACTTAAATCCCCAAACTTCCTACTTGCTCATAACAGTTAAAGTGAGACTATATAACTTTTACAGGAAGAAATTACACAATAGGACACACTCTTGCTCAGTTCACTAGACTTACTTGGTTTAATCTGAGCAGCGGGTTGTGGAAAGTTATGTCGGCTAACGCAGGATAGATAATGCTGTATATTTCTGTGTCCGTTTGCTGACTTTAATTGATTCTATTAATGCTACTCTTCCACTTGAGTATTTAACATGATCTCGTAAATGTCACTTGTGTAACTGATGTTGACTCAAAAAATTAGAAAAATCTCATCGTTTTTTAGATACAAAGTAGAGTTGGGTTGATTTCTGATTTTGCTGATCCAGCCTGGTGTTCGAGTCTGAACGGGTTTGATTTTATGCAAACTGGCTGAACCAGCATTTGTTATTATGACATGTTTTAGCGAATTTAAACGTAGCCTACGTATCACAGCACTTAATCCAATTTCAGTAGGGAAAGAGCTGAGAGAGCACCCCATGCTGTGTTTGTTTACTTGAAAGTTCATGTGTTTTTTGGGGTGATGACCGGAGACATAGTTGAGATTGTCTCTCAAGAAACTAAGCCTGCAACAATATGATGACATTTTGGATTTTAAGGCGACGAAAGAGGTGTCCTAACTGGCTGCAGGTGCTGTTTTGATTCAACTTTATATCTGTCGCTTGCTTTGAAAGCGTCGCCATGGATTGGGAACGGCTGATTGATGAAGATGAAATGAAGAATTACCTGAACTATTCCTCCTTATTTCACTACAAAAAGCTAACACAGATGCAGCTCGGTGAAGGGAGATCACAGGGGAGCTGAAAGTTTCCGGTAAAGTAAATGGCAATTGCTTAAAACAAGCTAGGCTAGGCTAACGTTACTTGATGTTTGCGATATTATCTGTCATTTCTAGTAAATATTACAATATTAAACGTGTGTTTTCTGTATAAAAACTAAAGTTACAAACATAGGAAGATATCAAGTAGGCCACTCACCCATCTTTTAAGTGGTTAAGTGTCCAGTCTGATCTTCCTCTTTGCCTTCGTCTACAGGCAAAGAAGCAGCAACTTCAGCTTTTTCACCACTTGCAGGCAAAAGATGTTTTTCATAGCTGGATTTGGTACATTTTACATACACACATATCATGTTCATAGTGTATAAATTCAGCACTAAAAATAGAAGCTGCTGTTTTCCGCCCTTTTTTATTAAAAGGAGCTCTATGCAAAATTTAGAGCGTATGAGTTGTCTCAGGCTGTTTCTTACGCACTGTTCATACCTACGAAAAAGTATAATTTTTATACAAAACGTGTAATCATGAGCCAGTAATTGTATAACCCACATAAAGGAAAGGTTGCGATCATTTGATCAATGCACTGCCAGGAGTAAAGACGGATGTAGTATAGAGAGCAAAAGTGAAACAATGTGAACTTTGAGTTTTTTAAGGTACGTAGTCACCATGTTTCTTTTACTAAACCAGACCTATCGACCGGTTTACTACAACAAACCACAGAGAAGCTCAGATTATGACACACACAGAGGTAGCATAACTCAAAAATACAAAAAGCATGTGGTAGCAGAAACCGCCATGTTACACACTGTCTTGTTTTACAAATTTTCAGCTTTTACATATTTTTCATTTATATATATATATTGATTGTTTTTCTAGATATTTTGCTCACAGACAAACAGAAGTAGAAACATGACTTCTTTGTAACCTTATTCACAGACAAGATGCCTTTGAAAGAAACAGTGCAAGGAGAAGAAAAATGAAACAAGCCAGGAGTCAGAGACAGGGCATCGTTGCTTAAAATAAAAAAGAGCAACTCCACCGGTGAGTCTCTGAAACTCTGAATAAAGACCCAAACGGTGGCCGGGTGCTTTGTTATTCCAGATGGCTTTATGGGTCATGAAAGAGTGATTCACGCGTCACTTTAAAAGTGCTTGTCGCTGGCCTGCCGTCTAACCGCTCCTCTCCTTAAAAAGCGGGAAGCACCCCATCAATTATTTGCTAAGCAGCCATACTGAAGATCTCACTTTGAACAGTGTGTGGGGACGGCAGCCCTGTCAGCGTGATGATAGATGCACTGGAGGCTCACGCTGCCCCAGCACGCCTCTCTGAGGGTCGGCAGCTGTACAAAGCCTGAGCTCTGTGTGTGTGTGTGTGTGTGTGTGTGTGTGTGTGTGTGAGAGAGAGAGTGTGTAGAAAAGCAACAAACACATGCAGTGAAACACACACACATAGACACGCGTGCCCTCAACTCCCAGGGATGCATGCACAAGCACACCTGCACATATGCAAACCCACATTTGCAATAACACCTTGTTTTATACACACACACTGACGCACAGACACATATAATACACAAACACACGTAGGAAAACTAACAGCCTGAGCGCATAACTGATTACAGGTACCCAAGTACAATTCTGAGATACTTGAACTCTACTTGAGTATTTCCATTCTTCCTTTATACTCACCAATATTTCAGATGAACATACTTTACTTTCTACTCCACTTCTATATTTGACACATATTTGTTTCTTTGCAGATTAAGATTAAATAAGGAAACATGATGCACTATTAATGAACAAGTTGGGAAAATGAGCTCCTCCCTAACTAGCTTTTAGAGAGTGTACTGCTTACATGTTTAAGGTGACTCCAGTATTTTTTTAACCTGGACCTTATTTCCTCATGTGTTTCACCCCTTTTCCACCAAAATTAGTGAGCGTGTGTACACAGATTTTTTTTTTTTTTTATACTAGTGTGTCACTTTTGTTGCCATGGATAGGCCAAAAAACAGGGCTGTTTCAGATTCAAACTCCATTCAAACATAATTTCAGCTAGCGGACATACATAGAGAGAGAGAAAGAGAGGGAAGGGACACAGGAAGAAAACAAAGAAACCTACATGACTGCAAACAAAACAAGAAAACAAAGGAAAACATTGATGCATACTGGAGCAACGTTATATCGACAGCTATAGAGAATAAATTACATGAAAGATAATCCACGAAAGATTACCGTTACAATTTCATTGCACACAACTTAATTCCATTAACTTTCCAGGCCTGGAAAATGTGATTGTGAAATGCCATGACTTTTTCCATGTTCTCCATTACTGTGGACCATTACCTGATTATTTGCTTTCAATAAAAAAGAAATAAAAAAGACGAATGAACGCCACAAAGCTACATCAGACGGTCAACCAGGACGTACCCCTCACCTGCGTGGGAGGAAATAACTCTCCATACCAGCAGTGGTATGCAGTGGTCGTCTGTAATCATCATTCAAAAAGGAAAACCGGAAGAGCATCTTGACGCCAGTTACCCAGTTAGCACATTAACAACACAATCCAATGTTAAAAGAACAGAGCATATTTTCCGTTCACCAGCAACAATAACACAAATCATCATGAAACATTCCTGCTAAAGAAAAATAATCTTACCTTAAATAACAAGTTTGTTTTTTGATCTCATTCCCTCTTGACTTTGGACTCTTTGTTTACTTTCCTCACTTTCATTTCTCTTCTCATGCGCCAAGCTAAACTGTCAATCAGAGTGATTTCATTTACTGACGGGCTCTGCCACTGCCGATTCAACAGGCTGACAGGGGGCCAGTGGGGGGCCAACATCGACGAGGGCGGCAGACGCTCACAGACAGCACAACATTAACCGACTGTCTGCTTGGTGTTTCAGGGCCTCTACTCTTATCTACAAGATTTTCAGTGTCCTGGCTGAATATTTAGGTGATTTGACAATGTGAGAAGCAAAATTTCACAACAAGGCTTCTTCTTTTGTGAGACTTGGACACAAAATAGAACAAGCAAAGCTACGGGAAAAAAACAAAAACTTTTATTATTCTGTAATTCTCTGTGATGTTGTCAGACAACAATCTGAACCTGTGCATGGTGCACCTTTGTAACCAGTGGTTACATTTTAGCCTGTCTCACCACTGTCGGCTGCAGCACTGTGTCTCAATAGTGGACCAATTCCATAATGTTACTTTTGACATTTTAAGTATATTTCGTTGCTAATAATCATACTATTCAGTAAAAAGTGCTATCTTTGTTTCGTAAGTGTAGTATTGTCACTATTATTTAAGTAAATGATTTGAATACTTCTACAACTTGTGCTAAAAAAAGATAAACACACATGGGAAGACCCAAAAGACACATGAATTCATGCAGACATAATTTCCACAGTAGGCTACAATAAGTTCATTAACACAAATAGCAAACAACAGAAAAATGCAACCAGAAGAACATCACAATCAGAAATTTGGGTTTGATTTGTAAATCATCTTAACTCTGCACAGCTGCAAAGCCACCAGAGCCTGGGCCACTAATTACACCGTTTGCCACTTTAATGTCCAACGTAGCCATTGAGGATTCAATCGGGTCTGTTGAGGATTAATAGAGCATTAATCAACATGCGCTAATTAGCTAATAACGTGTTAATTAAATCAGGTATTTAAAGTTCTGAGACGTGTAATGCTTATTCTACCGTACACGTGTCATTTACTGTAGAGAGAGGGACACACAGTGTGTCTGTACTTTGGTGTTGTAGCAGGGACGACAGCGAGTCAATACAAATGTCACGGTGTTGGTTAAATCCGACCCTTATCGCTCCATTGGGGTTTCCCTCTTTGCACCATTGTTATCCCCCTCCACCCGACCCCTGACCCCGCCCACGTCGACCCGTAACAAGTCTCATTTCTTCTCCCCAGTGATCAGCTGTGACAAATTTACACACAAAATCACTTTTGGATCAATGTCGGCGTTTAGGCCGCCATACGCCGCACGCTCAGCTGACGTTCATAGATTCTGCTGAGCAGGATGGGGAATGGCAGAAAGCCAATAGCTGAGCTTGTCTTTGAGGTTCAGATCAGTGAATTACTTTGATAGTGTGGAGCCCGTCCCGGCGCTCTTAATGTGAAATCAATACACCCTGTTCCACTTACCAGTGTAAAACGCTTGACCTGAGGATTGGCTTCTTTGTTTTTTCCCCCTCTCTTTGTCTTCTAAGGAATGGGTCCGTAAGTTTGAGGACAGCTTGTATTTTTGTGGTGACACACATATTGCTGAGGCTGCTGTTCCTGTTACATCAGACACTGTAGGGCCTTGGCTCTGACTACTCTGGGCTCAAACTCACATCAGCTTTACAGCTCAGACTGTTACATGACTTTCACCTCAATGTCAGAAAAGAGAGAGTAGTTTGTGCAAGATGGATTACGTACCACCAAAGCACATTAAAAGTCCATTTGTAAAGGTAAATGTAACGGTGTATATTTCATGATATGCAGCTGTAACAACCTTAACTCTCCTGGTTTCAGGATTTCCACCAGATAATATAACTCAGCTGCAGGGATTTGCTCCACGTCAGCCACAAGAGCATTGATAAGGTCCAACTCTGATGTTAGTTGATCAGGTCTGACTCATAGCTGGTGTTCCAGTTCATCCTGAAGGTGTTGGATGAGGTTGAGGTCGGGACCAGTAAACTTCTTCCACACCAAACTGGGAAAACCATGTCTTTATAGAATTTGTTTTGTGCACAGGGACACGGTCATTATGAACCATTTCCATAATGCTGGATACACACTCATGTTTAAAATATCACTGACTGCTGCAGCATTACAATTCCCCTTCACTGGAACTTAAGGACCAACCCATCCTCATTTTGAAGTTGCCAAATAGGCTTGGTCTGTGACCTCTGCATCAGACGCTGACACAAAAAGGCATTGTTTCATGGTGGTATGATGTGTAGCCTGTAACGCCACCAGGAGGCGTCTCAAACTGACACCGCCAGATAACAATTTAAGGAGCTGAAAAGTCCTTATAATGCAGTGGATGAGTCCAACAAGCACTGGACTTTCCCGGTGTTCACTTCCCGTGTGACTGTAGAGCCAGACCATTGTGTTTTTTCTAAACCTAACCATGCAAATTTGTTGCAGAAGGAAATAAATAAGTACGAAGTGTTTAATTCACACAGCAGCCCAGAACGTCAACAACAGACAAAGGAGGATACCTAGTGCGCCATATGTAGATACTGAAATGGCGATATTTATTGAGTTGGGTGTGAAAATGTTTTTTTGGGGTACACACATATAGCATTTTTTAAATATAATTATTATATAATATATTATTATATATTTTTTATATTTTTTATTATATATTTTTTTCATATAGCAGGGCTCAGCAACCTTTACTACAACTTTTTATCCCCCCAAAAAACATCTGTCTGAAGCCACAAAACATATTTGAGCCTTATAATAAAGATAACACAGCCTGCTGAGTTGAAATTAGCTGTCTTTAACATGTTCTACCTCAAAGCTATTTAAGATTATTTGGTACTTGAACTTTGCAGCGTTGGTTGTGAATGCAAACAAATCTGTTCACCCACCATTAAATTCTCTTCAAGTTTTGGATTTGGAATCTGTTGCTAGCCTAGCTATGGAGACCGAAGACTAGCCACCATTGTTATTATTATTATTATTATTTGACTTTCTTCCCTTAATGTGAGAGGATAAATGAAGCTAGATAGGAAGGGGGTAGAGAGACGACATGTAGCAAAGGGCTGTGAGTCAAAATCGGTAAGGACCTAGCTTCACTGTACATGCTGCACACACACTATCATATCTTTGCCAGAAATTTTGAGGAAAATGCACCAGACTGTTTTTTCTTTTTTACATCTGGGGAGTGTAAGAATCATCTTAGGCCTCCGACAATGATCAATGAAATTTAGAAAAATACCTGTTATTTACTTTCCTATCATTTTGGTCAAAGCCACAGGGGGCCACTGACGGAGGGCTGAAGAGCCACAAGATGCCTTGTGCTGAGCTATCTCTGCACAAAGCATCTTAATAAACAAACTACAGACTGTAATGTGAGCACAGTGTAGCCTAACAGTTAATTTAGTACCCTGGCATCCCAAAATGCACCTGGACATGTGCTAATGACTCAAGCAAATTCAGTCCAGTTATGGTTATTGTGTAGGTTAAACAACTCTGGGTTACAGATGATTAAATTCTCCATCTTTCTTTAAAATCAGATTTAGGCAATATAGTGAAAATCCATTTCCTGTCAACCAGAATGTTATTAAACGTGCCTCAGACACGTCTGTATATTCGGGGGTCAAACTAGGAGGAGAAAAGGAGGAGGTGAAGCATGTTCCATCAAATGTCACGACACTAAGTAGTGGACCTTTTCTGTAGCATTAGTACCGAAACCTCTGAGGGTTTTCTTGTTTTTAAGTTTGCAAGTAACAGGCAACTTTAACCAAAATCAGGAGAAAATGTTGATAAAATCAGCCGTTTAGTAAAATCTGCACAAGGTGAAGTGTGAGGCTCCTCTGAGACCACAGAGACACAAGGACACCATGTGATATGAAAAAGCTGCTTAAAATCAATTGTAGTTTTTTCCCCCCTGTTCTCATTCACATCTCTCCTGGTGGATCATGTTTTAATAAACCCTCCGTACATCCTCTTGACCCCCCCTCCATATCACAGTCTCCTCCTCCTGTCTGTCCCCATGCTCCCCGTCACCTCACCTTAAAGGAGGAGGCCACAGATCAATACGTTTGATGGGGAGGCAATAAGCAGCCCTATTAAGTGACAAAGGTTTACTCTGTAACAGCTGGGCTGGCGCGAGAGCCGAGCTTGTCTGACTAATGAATCGTGAAACAATCAGGCAGTAGCCATTTGTGTTTAGATCTGTAAATATGGCGCGGTACAAGTGCCAGACCATCGCTGGCACTCCAGCTGGGGCCACAGATGGTCTGGATTGGAGGCGAGGCGCAGGCAAACCGTTAGCTCCTCCGGCCCACACTGCACCGCACCTCCTCTGTCTCTGAGTGACAACTTCACTTTCGCGCTAACTTAGCCCGCCTGCCCCACATTGGGAGCCAGGATTTGGTTAAAAAAAAAAAACGAGAAAAAAAACCTGACAGCTCCTGAATGGGAGCCCAGCCGATGAGCAGTCTTGCTGCAATCCGGCAGAGGGAACCAGGGGGAGTAGAGAGCCGGGCGAAAGAGAAGAGCAATGATGATCCTGCTATTTAAAGACATGATCAACCTAATTAACCTTGGGATGCCAATGACTAATTCTGAGGTGGCTGGTCCACCACAAGAGTGGCGAGGTGGAGGCCTCATAAATCTCACTAATAAGAAGCACTTCCTCAAATAGGAGGAACATGGGCGCACAGGCTGGTCATTATTTGGAAGAGGATTGAGAATACTGTATGTGGTGTTCTTATCAGTTAAGCTGGGGAAGGAGGCGGCTGGTAATGTGACGGAGATGGGCTGTATTTCACCGGGCGACAGCTGAGTAAATACAGAAACATTCAAATAGACAAATAAGAATTCATTTCAAAGACCTTTTGTCATTTGCCCGCACAAATGATTGAAATAGAGACAGAATGTATTCTGCAGTTGCAGCGAGGAGGGAGGGGGTCGAGGCGTTAGCAGGGGGGGGGGGGGGGGGGGGGGGGGGGCGTCCTTGAAGATAGAGCTATGAAAGAGATGAAAGGTTTATTTAATCTATTTTCAAGGTAAAATGATCTTCCGGGCGCTTTACTCTACACATTTGGTGCAGTGAATGTGAAAGCGGTACAAAGCCATTACAATGCCCCCAAGTCTATTAAACTGAATGACAGACGTTGTTTACAACCCCAACTGCTTCTGCAACCGCACCATTATCGCTGCATACTGATGCAAGCGTCAACAGCAGGATTGGCTGTCATTACAGGAGCACGGCGGAGCGTCTTAAAGCAACATTTATCAGCTCTTCTAAAGGATTTGTAACCTGCTAATCACTAGATGGCAGGTTACTTTCATTACTTCCACCAGCATATTGAACTGTGAACACGACACACTCAGACACACTCAGACACACTCAGACACACTCTGCCCACTGCAACAATACAGCAGCTAAAATACAATACACTGATGGCAGAATCAAACCTGTGACATGTTAGTTACAGCCAGCACAATACAGCATTATTTCTGAGGATTCTTAAAACATGCATATCACGATAAAGAACATTAAAGTATCACACAGCAGACATTACTACAGTGTAGCGTTCTGTTGTTCAGAACAGGATATAGATAGATAGTTTATTTGTCCTCAAGGAGGACACAGAAGAAACAAGTAAGACCAGGGGCGTAAATATAGACAGTGCAGGCAGTGTGATTGCACTGGGGCCCCTGGGGTGGAGGGGCCTGTAGAGAGAGCGGGCCCTTGCAAGTGATTCAGATTGTCATACTTGAAATGTACCTGTGTAAACCTGTTTAAATGATAAAATAAGAATATAATTAATTTAAAAACAGTGTGCTTAAAACATTTTGCTATATTTGTCCTCAAAAAGAAACCACAATAGCGTGCACCAGGACCCGTCATAATAATGTGCACTGGGGCCAGTCGTAATTTCCTTAAGCCACTGAGTAGGACATATAAAATGTTGCAGATATCTCAAAACCTTTCGGAGATTTCAGTTATATTTGATAGAAAGTTAAGTAATGGGCTAAAATACAGAAAGCGATTCTTCTTTGGTGCAGATTCACAAATTTGTTTATTGAATTTCTTTTCTTTTTATCTTTGGCTATCCAGTCCGTTTTTAAAATCAAATTTTCAAATACGCACAATTCAGGACAAAACTGATTTAAGACATGCATACATAGCAATAAAAGAAAGATGAAGCCAACGTGAAAGTGCCAAAAACAGCAGTTTATCAAATGGCCACTTGAGGCTCACTCTTCAATCCCCACGGACCACCAGCGTGGTACAAAAAACATTTTGGTCTCTATAGCTGATCTCAACAAGATTTAAAGTTACACACAGTTAGGGTTGGGGTCACTTTGAGTGACAGGCATGAGTTCAAAAGAAATGTCCACTTTAAAGCAGTTAGCCTGCAGGTGTGCTGTGTTTACATGGCAAATCACGCGAGACTCGGGAACTAGCACCCCCACTAGCCATCAGCTAGTCTCGCACAAGTTGCCATGTAAACACAGCACACCAGCAGGGCAGGCTAACTGACCACGGTGAGAAATGATGCTATAAAAGTGGAGTAAATTATGTCTTTTCAAGTCAGTTTTGCATGCCGCGGCTTCAGGGCACTGACGTTTTTGAAATGCATTAGCAGAGTTTTATTACATTTTCAAAATGTGCGTGCTGTGCACTTCAAGTGTATGGAAAAACCGGGCTGACTGTTATCCTCCGATACCCCGAACGAGTTTTGTGGATTACAAAACTACACTGGACTTCTTGTCGGCATGAGGGTGAGTAAGTACTGTCTGTATTTTCATTCAAAAGTGGCCATTTCCTTGAAACGCAAGAATATTTTGTGTTGACTCACTTCATCCGCGCCAAAAACTTGCGTCATACGTGTGTGAAATCACTTAGTCGTTGGAATGACCTCAGCATCGTACGCCCCCGGAGGATGTCAATGTTGATTGGCTATCACAGCATGAATGGCTCACTGATGTTAAGATTTTTCAACCCTTGCAAATAAGCACATGACGCAAAATCACATTACTTGCTTAATTTGCATCTTTCGCGTTGCGTTCAACATGTCCATCGTGCTGTCTGGCAGGAATTCGCGTCTACAATGACTTCGCATGTCATTCCCTCGCGCAAATTGTTTTATTCGCGCCCAGTGTGAACACAACATGAGTCTATGATTCAGATCCCCTCCCTCCAAAACAGCTCCTTTGTCTCATCCAAATATGCTCAATCTTGGATCCAAAAATCAAAGACGGTGATGGACGACATGCCAAACTCAAGACTTAAAAACAAGAGTCAACAAACCAATGGGTGACGTCACGGTAGCGACGTCCATTATTAATCCACTTCTAGAATTCAAGGCCATGAGATTATCTTTTTTCCAGCACATTTGACTCTTTTCCTAATGACTTAAATGAAAAGTAACTGCTACACTAGAAGTACTACCCTTACTCTACTTGAATAAGAACATTATTCTGGCACATGATTCCAATGATTTTTTTATCACTTCAGTTGCTTCGATCCAAATCCGAAAACAAATAAAACATTTCTAAACATATTCTATTCTTAAAATAACATGTGGTGCTTAGAGGACTGTGCAGTCTCAGTGCTGAGTTTTAATTCATAGTTCTGTTTCGGAGTTCATTTGGCATCTTAAAAGCTGTTTGTTGTTGCATATTGCTCAAAAAAACTCACATATGAAAGAAGTGATCGCCAGGCGTACTGCAGTCAACAAATATGAGCCACATTAGTTTAAAATGCACGTCTCTTAAATCACTTTAAAAGCATCTCTGTCACGAGGTGTTCACATTATTTTGTCAAACCCATTTACCTCTTACATAAGTGCAGCTTTTACAATAACGACACCCAATTGACATTCAGATGTTCTTCTTAAACACAACAGCCAGTCGGCTCCGGTGTCTGGATGTTCTGCTCTGCCATGTGCTGCAGGGATATTTATGGGCATCTAAATGTGCATGAGCAGGTCTGCACAGCCTTTGTTTCACAGTGGTAATAATGCCAGGCCCAGACCTACTGTCCTTGCCCCCTCAGTCCTGTGAATACAAACCTAGGCAATGGAACTTTTTGCGCAACGTTAACTGTCACGACCCGCGGCGGCGGCGGCTGGAAATGGCTTAACTAAACTGTCAGATCTAATAAAGCCAATAAAGGGATCAGATAAATGTTTATTACATAGTGGGAAAAGATCATTTCTGGACAGAAATTGAGGATGACCTTTCCGGATAATTCCTCTCTGCCTTCGCCCCCCCCTCCTTCTGCTGGATAAATCACTGGGTCCCTTTTGTTTCACGGCTGATGGAGCCCTGCTGACGTGGGATTGTTAAAACCTCGCTAGCTCTTCTTTCTTTGTCTCCCCAATTACAGGAGCCCTCTGAGTCTGAATGCCACCTCAACATACAGACAGGGGCAGGCTGCTGTGCTCCTGCTGCTACAACAGTCACATAATATAACACCTGAGTCTAAATGCACATGGAGCCTGTTTTAATTGAATATCTGCTGCTGCACTAATGCAACATCCGTGTTCAGAAAACTTGTTACTCTTGTTAGGAGGGTAACTGTTCTCCATCTGGGTTTTGTTATTAAGCTCTAATGTGGTTCTTCTAGTTAACATTGGAGAGTTAAACTGTAGCAGAAACACAGGATGTGTGCAACATAAATGTACGAAAAACCACTTTAACAAAAGGCTACGACTGCATATTTTGATAGAGGAGTTATAGAATCACCAGCTCTCTGAAATAGCAGGTTAACAGTTCATGTTAAAGTAAATACAGCAAGCCACAGTGGAAATGCACATATATTGTAACAAGGGCTGTCAGCGTTTTTGTGTTAATTGTGATGCGATTAAGGTCTGATCGTAACGCATGTCGTGAAAATAAGACACCACTGTGCTTTTGAATATCTGATTTCACTTTTAAAACGCTTAATTTGACAAATCAATAGTATATGCACCTTGTGTCAAACAGAATTAAAATATAACTGAAGTACTTTGAGTTTGAGCTACCACCTGGGTGCAGCTAATCATGTCAGTGGGCAACCACATCGCCAAAGCCAGCAAAGCACTATTTTGGTGTAACTACAGCACTTGCTAAATGGGTGGCAACTGGCTGCAGACTAGGGGTGGGAGATGTGGCAGAAAAGTATATCACGATATAGCTGGTTCATATTGATCGATGACGATAATTATCAATAATTTTTTATAACCTATTTAAAATAAGGACCAGAAGAAAATAAATACATTTTAACACATTTATTTTAAACTCAATAGCTTTCTTCTGATTTCAATCACAGTCGTCAGCCAAGGCACACGGAGGAAAATGTAATGTCAACACAACCGTTAGAAAACACTCAAATAAATGAACATACACAAGATGGTGTAAAAACTCAAATAAAAACGACAAAGCCCAAAGTTGTGGCTTATAAGCGGACCTGGTGACCCTGTGTTCACGCACGACGATGGCACAACCAAACCTGACGTTGTTAGCTGTTTGCGTGACACCGTTGCTCGGTTACCAGGGAGCAAGTGAGTGTGTTCATGCAACCAACCTTGCACAGCCCGACTCTGAGGGTAACTTGCGCAGCTCTCCTCATGTTTTTCATTATATATCTAACGTTTTTTCTATCGATGGCGCATAAGTGTTTATTGCGATACCACATGTTATCGTTTTAACATCCACCTCTACTGCAGACCTACATTTTAAGTCCTGTGTGTGATTTATCCTGGCTTCATATGAGTAGAGGAAAAAGTCTGTTAGCTGCTGGGCTAATTTATGCAAATTACAGTGTCATAGGCTTATGCTATTAATGTTAGCATGTTGTATCCATGGGGGAAATGTGTGAAGTTGAAAATGAGTCGCGCTTTTTGTTACGTTTGTTAAATGTTGCTGCAATTCCTGGCTTAATGTGAGTACAGGAAGTTGTCTCCAAAGTCATGGTTTCAAGACAACACTGTTGTAGCAGTGTGGCATTGATTTGAAAGAAATTAAAGTCAAGATCAGAAAAACATTTTTTTCATTCATTTGATCCCCAATCACGACACTCTCATAAGAACTGCTTCACCTCGTTAACATGGACCTCAAAACTGTTCTTAAATGCAAAATGCAGCACAGACACAAACCTCATACACTCTTTGCATATGATTTGTTCTTGTCTATGTCTTTACAACAGATGATGATGGATGAATTTTCATCAGTCGCAACATTCAGGAAAGTTTTTCACAGGCTGGTTTAGGCAGCACTACTCGCGATGTGCACATTTTAAACATCAAAACTGCAATCTATCATGGAAGAAATTGTGATCATGATTGATATTCAATTAACTGTGCAGCCCTGTTATATCATGGAGCTCAGCATCTAGTAGCTACTCAAAAGCAGCTTCAGACACTTCCAGATCATCTCCAACAATCAGCCTTGGTGTCTGCTGCTTGGATTATACACTGGAATGCTGCCTTTGTGTTTCCAAACCTGCCAAGTAACGTCCAAGTTAACAAAGTCAAAAGCATGAGCTCAGTTCATTATTAATGTGTGTGTGTGTGTGTGTGTGTGTGTGTGGGGAGGGTGTTACTGGAGTTAATCTTAAGCCCAATGTAAAATTTAAGCCTTACACAAAACCCTGTAACACTCATCAAATATGGATGACGACACCTCCCCACGAGCACCTGCACCCCACGGGTTCACATCAACAGATGTGGCGTGATGAGATCAGGTTAGGGGGTGTTGGAAGATGCCTCCTCGCTGCCCGATCCCCTTTATTTCCTCTCAGAAACCCCCTCCCTCCCTGCCGTCCTCCCCCCCCCCCCCGCCCCTCCTTGGCCTGTCCTCTGAGCTACATGTGGCATGGCTGCCTACTGCTTCCTGTGACAAGCCAAGCTGTCCGCTGACCACTTCATTTTTGATGTTGGCAGGCGAGACTCGAGCACTGGCGGCCAATGTGTGCGTGCATGCACGGACGCGCACAGGCACACACACGTGCACACACACTGGGTTCAAGGGAACATCATCCAAGAAGAAGAAGAGTTTCCAAATGACCAAACACAGGCTGCTTGATGAGTGTTTGCTTCGCCTCTTCTTTGTTTTCTCTCCATCTCTATCTGAGAAGTCCATCATTGTATCTCTGTTTGTCTTTCATTGCCTTTCTTTCTTCTCGTTCTTTGGATTGATATTTATATTTCTGTCGGTCTTGGCTGTTGTTGTTCGTCTTTGTTTAAGAAGCCTTTCTATGTATTTTCTCTCCTGCTATTTTCTGTCTTGTTTTACTTTCCTCTACTTTCTTTAAGATCTTACTTTTTCTTTGCGTTGTCTTTGTGTCCTTTGTGCCTGTCTCTGTCTTTCTTTACAATGTCCATCCTTACTGTGTTTGCTCTGTTCCTCCCTTCTTTCTTCTTTTCTTTCTGTCTTTCCTTCTCAGTTCTGTGTTTCTCTAACAGTTTTGTTCCTGTTTTATTTTTGTTATGCTTTGTTTTGTTTCTTTTTAGCAGGTCTGGTTTTAGTCTTTCAAGTCTTCTATGTTTCATTCCTTTAAATCACTGAAGTATGTTGATTCTGGCCATCCATATCCGAAGTGAGTACAATTCATTAATCAGTATTAACAGTGTTAACAGTGTTTTCTCTGTCTTTATTTTGCCAGTTTTTACAATGTCTCTCTCCTTTTGTGTTTCCTTAAACTGTCTTTTTCTTTCTGTTTTTTTTTTTTTGTTATTTGTTTCTCATTTTATTTTTGTATTTTTCTGCTTTTGTTTCTTTCTGTCTCTCTTTTTTGGGGGGAAATTTCCTCCTGTTTTCCAGCCTTTCCATCATTGTATCTCTGTTTATCTGGCACTCCCTTCTCCTTCTTTGTATTGATATTTATATTTCTGTCTTTCTTATCTTATTCTACCCATTTTAATGAGGATTTCACACATGACGCTGTCCATGCATATCCAGATTGTCACTCAAACCTGAATGATTTCTGCAGTTTAAGATTTACAGGCTCCTCTGAGCGCCAGACAAGATGAAAAACTTATTAATGAAACCAAAAATTTGAAATCATGGTTCATTTTTTTTCTGGTCCCAGAAAACTTACTTTGCAAACATTAAAGTTTTCCACACAAAATCAACTATATACTTAATTCTGCTTTGTTTTTGTTCTGATGGTAAAGTGTGTTCCTGTTCTTCTAAAGCTGTAGCACCTTTAAACTGCCTGTTTAAGGCAGGAATGTAAATCTGTTATTCCGCCCCACTGTTTAAAAGGTTCGATCATGGAGTTGGGGACACAGTTATGCAGCGGCATAATAACATCTGGTCGGATGGGATGTGTGTGGTGTTTTTGACGCAGCTAGTAGCAGTTAGCAGCTCAAATAAGAAGAGCAGCGGCTGACAATTGGGAAAACAATGAGGTCCAATAGCTCCTTACCTTCCGAGTGAAGGACAAAATCACCTGCCATATTATTATAATTGCCATGTCATGCCACTGTTATTCATTAAAAAGTGCTGCAGACACTATATGTTACAGTGGTTGTGTCACAAGTCATGCCCATCACGCCTCTTTTGCTTTCTGAATGCCAGCATGCTGTTTAAAATCACACATGAGCCCGTCGTTGTTTGGTTCTGTGTAAAAATAATCAAAGGTGGTGTGAAGTAGGCGAGGACTTCATAGTGCCCCAGATCTCTGAGTAAAAAGTGCTTACTAACCATTTCAAAAGATGTTGGATTATCGGAAAATGCATCGTCACAAAGCAGAAAACAAGGCTGTTTTTCTCGGCAATTAAAAGTTGACGTTTTAGAGATACATGATGAAACCTGAATGTCTTCCTCCTCAACGTGCTCTGTTATGGTCTGAAATTTAACAGATCCTTTCTTTTTCTCGCTCCGCTCTTTCTCACACAGAAGACATCATGTATTACTCGATGCCACTGGACACCTACACGTCCTCTGTATCAGTGTAACAAACTGACATGAGCCTAAAGACATGACAAGGCCGCTGTTTAAGGTCAGATACACATTAGATGCTGGGGTCAGGATACAAGGCTTTGATACCATGCTGGGTTCATGATCTGAGGAGGCGGGAGGATGTGTGTGTGTGTGTGTGTGTGTGTGTGTGTGTGTGTGTGTGGTCACAGCTATAGAGTGAGCGTATATGAGGCAGGAGGGCCTCACCCAGCCCATTAGATGTGCGCACTGGCCTGTGAGATGTTGTATCACTTTAATTAGCGGGGGGCTGAGGGCCACAGCAGCGTGAGGAGATGGGGAGAAGGTTGATTGTGTTTTAGTCATTGCCTAAAGCCACGGACCCCCTCTCCTTTCCCTCACCCCCCTCACCCCGACCCCTCGTACCCCCTCCTCCTCCCCCACACGCATGTAAAAAGTTTTGCCAAGCTCTGCGTCCTCCGACAGCCTTGTACTGTTTGTTTAGATGGCTACACATCGTCTTTTTCAGGTGGGAAACGGTTGTTTATATGCTCTGTTTAAATATTTTAATTTAAAAACATCCCTCTTTCCTTTTAACCTCACAACATTGTCTTTAATTGCAGCCACATTTCCATATTAGCCGATCTGTGAGAGCGTTCATTTAGCCATTCTGCCTCCGGCCTCGTCTGAATTTGAGAAAACTGGGCAAAAACTTAAACGCTGTCACACCGTCTGAATAAATTGCAAAATAATGAACATTTTAGATAACTACGGTGAATCAGAGCACGCTGAATGCACCCTGGCACTGAGCCAGCCCCCGCAGACGGTCAGAGATGGAGCCATAGAGAGCAGGAATGGGGATTCTGGGTAATTGGACTCATTGTCCCATTGTAGAAGCTAATGAAGTGATGCAACTGAAAGGATGATTCTTTGCGATTGTCTTCAAAGTAATTCAGCAGCTTGTAGCTTCAGACGGTTTATATGAATAACAATAATTATGTGAAAACAACATGAGATTTTGTTGCAGAGTGACGCACACACCAGTTTGAAAAATGAAATCAAGCAGAAAATGAAAACAAATTCTCATAATTTTGATGGATAATGTCGAGGGTACTTATTCAAGGCACAGTGACTGCACCCTGGCACTGGAGTTGATTTATGCTGCACAAATAACCACAAAGTAGGATTTTCCTGCCACATATTGCTGTTTCTCTTAATTTTATTCTTGAATCGTGTTAAAGCGACGACAAAATGTTGCACAAAACGAAAAAATATGATGTTTTTGAGGTGCATAAAATGTTTACTGTGGAAACAAATGACACAAAAATGTAATAAAAGGAGTTTTCTGCATGTAATTTTAACACCAAGCTAAATATAGTAAACTACTTCCCCTTAAACAACAAAAAAAGCCTCTATTGTGAAGTGACTGAGTTCTCACTATGGCAGAAACACACTGTAATACATGTTCCAATGATTTCCTGTCAGAGGTCATGTTTAAAAAACACCAGGAAATAGTGAAGATTGATGTCAGAGGTGAAAATCATTGGACAATAGTCGCCTAATGGCCAGTGTCAGATCCCATGTTTCTCTCTCCGTTAAGGCTGGGGCGCAGGGATGTGGGATTGGATGGGAAATGTGGGGTGGGAGGAGAGGGGGGGTTGATGGTGGGCGGCGCTGCGGCTCTTTATTGCTATCATAAAAGTTTACACGACCGCCATCTCTTACAATCCATATTGACAGGAGTTTTCAGAGAAAAGCTTCCCAAAGCGCAGGAAAGGAAAAAAAAAGAGATCATCTCGCAGCCTTAGGTGCAACATACCCTTGTAATAGGCCAAGGAAAATATAGACTTATGGAAAATGAAATGAGGCATGAATGACCATAAGCGTGAAGACAATTACACCCTTCGGAAATCGTATATTTGTGAAGATAATTTCTGGAGGAGTCTGCGTGCTCGGACCCGGTGGGGTTACAGTATCGTCTCTATGCTTGAACTCTCCTTGAACTTGGGATAACCGTCGCTGGAGTGGGACGTGGCTATCTGCCCCTGCATCTGGTTATTTTAGCTCCAATTTGCTGCCTAATGCCACAATTACCCTGATCTATGGCTCGAGTCACCCCTTTAATGGCTCAGTGTCAAAATCAGCACATTTGCAGACGCAAGGGCCTGAGAGCAAGTCCTCCTGACTTTGCTCAATTGACGGCTTGATTGATTTGGAAACTACTTTTTTTTGTTACGTGACCGGCCAGATGAAGCAGAAGTTAAGGGCAAACCCAATAACTTGACTGATAAAACTGAAATAAAAAGTCTCTTTTACAAACGTCACAGTGTTTGTAATAATAGCCAAATGTATTAGACTGATTGTGGTTAATAGAACTATAAAACAAAGTGGAGAATGAGATAAAAACCTGAATCACCTCTTCAGTTTCTCCCCCTCTATTTGCTCTGCAGTCTCAAGTTAAACAGATTTTTATACTCATTCTCTCTTTGCTATTTCTCCTGTTTTATTTTTATTTTTATAACTCATAATGTTAAAAGAACAAAGGGATGTTTTTCTTTTACACCTGCTTTCTCTTCTCTGTTGATTAACTGTTATTAGTGAGGAAGGATTCAGAATTTGAGGCTAAAAGAAATAGTAAGATTGAACTATGGTTTCAGAAAGTGAGCCTGCAAAGCTGTGATGCTCACTACACACTAGAAAACAACATGGGGTGGAAATAACATAGAGCGACAGCATCTAGCATGTTAGCACGCTAACAAGTTATAGTTCACATGTCAGTATCTTACAATAAGAATACTGTACAGTCTGTGGACAGCTGTGTGGACTGAGAGAGGGACAGGGTGTACATGACCCCTAGAAAGTCCTCTAGGGGTCCTGCAAGAGGGCCATCAAATTACCTCTTGATGATTTAGGGGTGTTAGTGAAACACGTTCGTAATGGGTGTTCGCCTCCACCAGGGTTGTCCCTTGTCACTGATTCTGTTTGTGATTTTCATGGACAAGATCTCAAGGCGCAGCCGGTGGGAGGAAGGGGTCTGGTTTGGGGACCTCATAATTGCATCTCTGCTTTTATGCAGATGATGTGGTTCTGTTAGCTTCATCACACCGTGACCTCCAGCATGCACTGGGGCAGTTTGCAGCCGAGTGTGAAGCATTCAGAATGAGAGTCAGTACCTTCAAATCTGAGGCCATGGTTCTCTGCTGGAAGCCAGTGGATTGCTACGGATAGGGGGAGAGTTACTGCCTCAAGCGATGGAGTAAGTATCTCTGGGTCTTGTTCACAAGTAAGGTTAAAATGGAGCGTGAAATTGAGATCGATATATATACTGTGTGATTAAGACTTATTACCCCTTCATTTACTAATCTAGTCACATAACAGTGAACAGTGCTTCTGTGATTTGGAATTAAATTGACATCTTCTGCAGCCCTGTATCATATCAATGCTTTTTAAGTGACGTGGTACATGAGCTGACATTGTTATGTGCAGGGGGAAGGACACCTAGGTCTTACACCTGCCAAGCCGCTCGCTAAATGGCACACCACAGTTCGAGACCAAAAGACAGCAAAACCAGTTCTCTTTTAGCGAACCATCCCTACATTTCCAGCAGCTTTTTAGCCAACAAATGGGTTTGCTTTTTACAGAGACATTGCTGCATTTCCTGCAGGGAGATTTTAAGCCAAAGCATGATCATTTCCTCAACATGACCAAGTGGTTTTTATGCCTAAACCTAACCATGTTAACTACAATTTCAGTGTATCCGCTACATAATAACGTACAAATATAACATATCATGGTGTGCAGAAACAAACAATGGCAACTTTTATGCTGACGATTGGGTTGCGTACTCTTTTGTATACAGTATGAACATGTTGGAAGGCTGCGTATAACCTTTGTTTCCACCACACTTACATGGTTAGAGAAAGGTGACTGTCATACGTGCAAAATATTGGTTTAGAAATATGTTAAATCAATGGGTAAATGCATTAATCAAAACGAAAAAAACTTTCATCTTCTAATTGGATGCAGCCTGTTTAACCAGACGCATGGATGTGTAACTGTAACTGACCAAAACTGTGTTAATGCCCCTTCGGCTCAGCTCTGCAGTCATGATCTGTGTATGCCCCTCTGAGTAAGAGTGTAATGATAAGAGCCTGAAATGTTACATTACAATGTGAGAGAAGATGCAGCTGTATTAGCATGCTACGGGGGTGAGGCACTGCAGCGTGGTGAGAGTGACTCCACTTTGGCTGCCCAAAATCCCCTCTCAGCGATGAAAAGCAGCCCCCTGAAGTCCACTCCATCACGGCATGGCTCTCTGCCCTCGCTGTGGCGTGACTGGGACAAGGATGAGTGGCGGTAAAGGACAAACTCATGGACACCAGTTGGGCTCCCAGAACCAGCACACATTATTACCCCCAACAGAAGCCGAGTGAAGGCGGGAGCCAGGAGCCCGTCCCCGGCACAGCTTCGGTGGGAGATGCAAAAACAGATGGCCACCCCCAGCAAGACATTAGCAGCAGAGATTTGAAAACATCTTGAAGCCCCTGTCGCCACACAGACACTGTGGTCAGGAGGCTAATGTGAGAATGGTAAAACATTGGAGTAAATGGTAAAATGAGCTGCGATAAGAACAACAGCTGTCCGATATTACAAGGAAGTGCATGCTGCAGTGTATTTATTCAGGTCTACAGTGTAACATTCAAAAGGCCATTGTCTGCCTGTGTATGAGGAAACTGCCGAGGCTTCACTCAGACCAAAGATGATGTTACTGAAATGGAACAACAAGCCAATCAAAACAGAGATCTGCCCCTGCCTACCAGACAGTATATATGGAGATTAGCAAGCAAATGTGTGCATTTTTAACAGATAGGTAGGGTTCTTTTATTACAGTTATTATGGTATTTATTAATATAATTATGGTGCAGGATGACAGATAACTTTGAACTGTTCCAACTTGAGTTTTAATCTGCACAAAACTCTCGCTCAGCAAAGATGGGACATACTATCAAATTGTTTATTTCAACAAATATGAATATTACTTGTGTAATATTAAGGCTATTGATCTGATTGCTCTAAAGGACAGTACATCCAGGCCAACTGCATGAGAGCGTCCCGTGTCCAAATACATGACAGCAGAAAAAAGTTTATGACTGAAAGAAAAGGAGCAAGAAGAAGGCGGGGAAAACTAAACAGAGAAAGGTGGAGAAAGCTTCTATTTCGCAGCCATCAAGGTGACAAAAACAAGCACACCTAACAACACGGTGCAGGAAGAAGAGAAAATAATGTTTATGTCAGTTAAAGTGCTTCGTTCATTTGTCGAAGGAAGTCAGCAGACAGCGAGCTGTAGACTTTACATGACAATATTCACAACTTGGATACATTTTTATTAGAAACAGTTTTGATTCTTTTGATCAGTGGATGTTTAGCTCAGCAGATCGATTTTGGTTGGAAACCTAAAAAAAATTGAGTTGAAAATAACAACTTGAGTTGTGATTAGTCTTTGTCAAACTACTGATTCCAATTTAAAATATGCATTTTACAGTCTATTCAGAGAGATCAGCTTATTTCAATCTCTACTACTAGACTTTAGATTATACAGAGCTTATGTCAATTTAAACATCTTAAAAAGACCTACAGTGTTTCAGTCTGTACCTTTATTACTAATAATGATGATCTTCTGTTCTTGTTTTTTTTAATGTCTCGATAAATTAACATTTTACTTGTATTTGTACTCGTTTTAAAGCTCTGTATGTGACGTTCAGAGCATTAATATAGCAGCAAACTTCTATTTGCTATGTGAAGACTTGGCAAAGTAATGGTGGTCTGGGCGGAGAAAGAAGTCACGCTACCTCTGTGTGTAATCTGAGCTTCTTTGTGGTTTGTTGTGGTTAGCCACTGGCTAGCTTATCACCGCCGATATGCACTGTGGTCATACAGCGGTTACTGCTGATATTGGGACGGCGTTGTTGCAGAAGTGTAGCACCCACCCTGCAGTTCCCCCCTGATTAACACCATTAGCTCTGTCAGCGCTGTTGCAGTTTTATTAGAGCTGTTTATGGAGTTAGGACATTTAGCTGCTAGCCGCTGGCTCAGCCAGCTCCATGGTAAGAATGTGTGCAGACAACTCATACGCTCTGAGTTTCATATAGAGCATCTTTTGTTTCCTTTGAGTTGCATTCTTTGTATGAATAAATTATTTGTATGCTTTATCAAGCAGTCACTTTAAATCTATTGTTTTTATTGTGGCAACCCTTTAAATTAAAGTTTAATCAATGCATCATTTTGATACTGGTGTTAAATGAAATTCAGGGTATCAGTCAGTCATTGTCAGCCACCTCATGTGTATGATTTCATTATGTCTTTGGTTGGTGTGCTTATGGCTGTAATAAAGGGATTTAACCCCTAAACAACATTATCTATATGAAGGAGATGTTAAGACCTTGAAGAAGCAGTGAACACCTTGCATTAGGGATTGGGCTTTTGCAAATACAATCACCAACATGCATCTGTCCTCTTCTTAATGCCACTATAACCCTCACCTCTCAGATGAGGACTTTCTTTTACGTGTGAAAATTAAAGGTGATCCAATCACTACTGGCCTGATGCAAACATCCAAACAAAAACTGCAGCAGGAAGCGCACACAAAAAGACAGAACCCAAGGTGACACGTATCATTGTCTACAGTCCGGCGGTTGTTCAGCGGGGGCGATATTTGTCGCAGCGGTGTCAGGAGACTTGTGAACAGAGGGTTTGGCTATTCCTGGACATATTCTCCACACCTGCGCCTGGAGTGCACTGGGTTGGCATTTCAAACTTTATCACCTGTCACAAGAGAGACACCGGCTGCTCTTGAGAGCAATGCTCCCTGCCGCCACCACCCCAGAGCCCCCCGCCCTCCACCCCTCCACTCGCGAGACATCACACCCGTCCTTGGAAGTTGTGCTTGGAAAGAGAAGACGGAGATTTCCCCAGTGGGAGGCTGCGGCCGCTGGCCAGCCGACGTCCATATTGTCTTCTGGCTCCTAATTGATTTGAGGGCTGTGAAATCATCTTGATCATGTAAAGCTAGAAGCTGCCTCTTCATATATCCGTCCATATGTGCAGACCTCACTGCTGGACGCACACAGTGAGTGACATATACAGCCAGACCGCCCGCGCTTCCAACACACAACTTGTTGAGCTGTTAACTGTACGTATGTTTGCTGTTTTTAAACTGTAATTTATTGAATCTAAAATCCTTTGATATTCTTACTGTTGCAGCGACAGAATGTTCTCACTGGGATAATTATCTAATCTGTGTAAATATTTACAGTTTAATCATTTTGGCCAAAATGATAATGTGGTATTATCTTGATAATTACGGAACTGAGATAGAGATCTACAAAAGTTAATGAAATCAATTTTAATGACTTGAAAAAGAGAGGAAAATAACAAGACAATCTGCTTTCCTTTGCTTCATGTGTAAAAATGTGACAAGGTTGAACTTTTTTGAGGATATAAAACGTGGAGTCTCGTTTTAATTTCTCTAACGAAACAGTCCCTTTTAACCTTCCACCAAAACAACAGTATATTCTACAACAGTGCCATTATTTTTCTGTTTATCATCAGTTATTGTGATAATAATAAAAAAGGAAAGGTAGGTTATAATCTTTGAAGTAGCTAACGCAGTTATCTCCATTAACTCTCTCTCTGCTTTACACACTGAACATACTGAATTGTGCTCTTATGTACTCTATCCATACATTACCTACTGAGAGGAGGTATGGAGAAACACTTACAAAACCAACACTAGTCCAATTTGGGTGATAAAAAAGAGAGCTATAAAATCCACCAACTCCCTGTGAACCAACCAACACTCTATTGTGAGTTAAATGTGTTCAAATTTTGCGATCTGTTTGGAATTACAGTGAGCCAGTATGAATTAAGGGGGCTAGGTGTGTTTATAAAACAACGGTAAGGACAAACACAAAAAACAGAAGGGGTTAACTTGGCTGTGATTAGGAATTTAAACTGTAGTTCACTCTGTAAATTAAACAAAAGTTTAAAATGTGGTGGTAACAAATATAAAATGAGGATATGATAATTATTTTACATGAAATGTTTAATTGTTGTTTCTGTTTTTTTTGTCTTTCGGTCTATATTTTTTTATTTCCTTTTGTTTTTCCTTTAATTTAATGCCTTATGTCATTTATTCTTTATTATGTGTGATCCCCTGAGAACAGTTTTATGAGGACTGAAATACATTACCACCACTACAGTATGACTGGAGATGTCACTAAATACAAACACAGATAAAGGTGGTGTCATTACAAGGACAGAAAGGTGAGGAAACTTCAAAAGTGAAGGAACTACTACTTGGTTGGATTTATGTTTCATTTATAGTATTATTATTATTAATAATTATTATCAAAATGGCCAGATGAGTGTAGATGGTGTCCCCACAACCATTGTAATTTATAATTTTGTGTGTGTGTGTGTGTGTGTGTGTGTGCGCGCGGCAGTCTCCCAGGGACACAGTGATCAAGGTGACACGTCTCTCTGGTCTCCACAGGGGGTGTCTGGGCTCCAGAAGGCCATGGGTGTCACAGCAACAAAGCCCCACACTGGATGATGTCATACCACACACACACACACACACACACACACACACTCACACACACACACACAAGCACAGAGGGACCGACACCACCACTGGAGATTGTGAAAGGTTAAGCCTGCACTTTAAACTGTAATTAACTGTCGATGATTTTGACCGAAGTTGTCGGTGGTGAATGTTATTGTTTGTGTTTGACTGCAACATGATGAACAGTGTGTTCATGTTAACGTGTCTAATGTCTCGCTCTTACACATTTTAACATAAGTCAGAGGAAAACAGCCTAAAAACACACTTGAGTTGCAGTTACCGAGTGACGGTCGAGCTGTTACGTTGCTAAAGTGGAACAACTGCATAGATTAGAGTTCAAGTTGATCAGGTGTGAACTGGACGCCTGACTGACTGACATGTGTCTAGTTTATCTATCTATTAATGTTTGTTGTTTCAAACAGAGCCATTTTTGACATGAACTCTGAAGCTCTTGTTAATCTCATGTGAGAAAATCAAATGTGTTGCTCATAGTAATGAACCTAGAGAATTACCAACTGAATCAGCAGCTCCACTCACCTAATTTTATCTGTTCAGAGCATTTTGACCAAAAATAAATTGATTCGGTACTCGAAAAGTTGGTCCCCAAGTGAGCATGTCATATTCCACAGGTTGGAAAGAGAGCACAGAGAAGGCAAATATAGACACTTTAAGTGAGAAATCATCAGAATCCTATCATAGGTTTGCACTTAGAGACCGTCTCTGAGCTGCTCTCCGCAGAATCTCTTCCCTGTCTGCCCGGTAGCACAAGCTAACATCAGCCACAGCTAACATCCAAAAGCTAGGACTTTAACCTACCCAGTGAACTCACACTGACAACTTAACAGCTCGACTCTGAAACCTGTCAGTGTTAGCTGAGTGATGCTAACAGTAGCCCTGTCGAAGCCGACTCTCACCGACTGTGCTCCTGCAGCAGCAGTCACATGATAAACAGAGACAGAGAGAGGGACAGCAAGGCGAGCAATACACTGCACACAGCTCCACAATAAAATACGATTTAACCCATGTTAGATAGTAAAGACATCAGAAACAACGTCTCAACGCCCCTGTGGCATCATCTACCTCCTCTATACATTTCAATGGACAGACAAATAGCTCTGAAATCCAAATTGATGTTGGGCTTCATTCATTAACACCACTAACTACCCCTGTAACATACACTTACACACACACATCCTAGATCACAATGGTTCTGATCAACACTGCTGGAGGCGTGAAGAACCAGAGTCAGTTTGGTGGAGAAGAGGTACTAGTGATGTTCTCAGCTGTTTATAGAGAAACAGCTGGAAAAAGATTGTTTTTTTGACCAATTAAAGAGCATAAATCAAAGGCAGAAAAAAGTGGTGTGAGAGAACTTCTGTATCTGACTTCCTTCAGCCTAAAGCAAATCAGTGATTTCACTCATTTAGTTGTTATTTTCAACCTCGTCTTGTCTTTTCCTCCACAAGCCACAGACCATGGGTTGGCTGATTCAAAGTAGCCTGAAAATGGCAGGTTTGCTTCCCTTGTTTGTCTTTCCGCGATGTCTCCTGGATCACATATACAGGCGAGATATTTCCTCTCACAGAGACGCAGAACTTACAGCTTGTACATCCGCAGCCATCAGCCTGCAAACAAAGCCTGATTTCGCATCCTTAAACTTCCTGTGCTATGGAAATATATTCCTCTCACACCAGGATTTTAAGACTTTATGCTCATTTAATTAAATTCCTTCTTTATTCAGTATAAAATCAGATCCCACAGGGAGACACTCTACCACTTTACTAGCTTCGACTGCATTGTTAAGCTAACACTGACTCTGTAAAGTTAGTATACTCACAACAAAGTAAGTCTTAAAAACTAAAAGTATGTTCTACATGCTCTGTGAAACGACCAAGGGGAAAGACAGTGATGTCTTTAAGATGAGGACCGGGCAGCTGAAGTGGGAGGGTCAAAGACCCCGCTGTTCTGGCGTTAGCGGCTATTACGGTACAAGTAGTGGTCATTATCTGTCCTACTCCGCTACGCCCACTCAGTGTCTGTGTCTGCATGTGCTGTACGATCATCAAAAGTGCACGCCGGGGGGGAATTAGGGAATGAAACATAATGTCAGCAATAACACAAAGGACCTTGGTTTAACATT